>LR812541.1:55158937-55176276 GCA_903798195.1 Danio kyathit
ATATACAGTTGAAGTCAGAATTATTAGCCCCCCTGAATTATTTGCCCCCCTGTTTATTTTTTTCCCCAATTTCTGTTTAACTGAGAGTAGATTTGTTCAACACATTTCTAATCATAATAGTTTTAATAACTCATCTCTAATAACTGATTTATTTCATCTTTGTCATGATGACAGTAAATAATATTAGACTAGATATTCTTCAAGACACTTCTATACAGCTTAAAGTGACATTTAAAGGCTTCACTAGGTTAATTAGGTTAACTAGGCAGGTTAGGGGAATTAGGCAAGTTATTGTATAATGATGGTTTGTTCTGGAGACTATCGAAAACAAATATATAGCTTAAAGGGGCTAATAATTTTGTCCTTAAAATGGCTTTTTAAAAATAAAAAACTGCTTTTATTCTAGCCGAAATAAAACAAATAAGACTTTCTCCAGAAGAAAAAATATTATCAGACACACTGTGAAAATTTCCTTGCTCTGTTAAACATCATTTGGGAAATATTTAAAAAAGAAAAAAAATTCAAAGGGGGCGAATAATTCTGACTTCATCTGTATATATATATATATATATATATATATATATAATATATATATATATATATATATATATATATATATATATATATATATATATATATACACATTATTTATTTATTTTTAATACAACATATTTTATGCAGGGTGACGCGGTGGCGCAGTGGGTATCACAATCGCCTCACAGCAAGGCGGTCGCTGGTTCGTCTTGGCAATTCTGTGTGGAGTTTGCATGTTGTCCCCGTGTTGGCGTGGGTTTCCTCCGGGTGCTCCGGTCCAAAGACATGTGGTACAGGTGAATTTGGTAAACTAAATTGGCCGTTGTGTATGTGTGTGATTGAGTGTGTATGGGTGTTTCCCACTGATGGGATGCAGCTGGAAGGGCATTCGCTGTGTAAAACATATGCTGGATAAGTTGGGGGTTCATTCCACTGTGGCGAGCCCAGATTAATAAAGGAACTAAGCCGAAAAGAAAATGAATGAATCATGAATATTTCATGCATATACTTACACAAAATACAAATAAATACATGTGTATATTTCTTTTTTATATTTTTGTCTTTTATGTACAGTGTGTGTCTGTGTATTTATGCATATATTTACATAAACATACAAAGTGGATATGTATATAAATCAACTCCCAGAAATGATCAGATGTGCTCCAACATTAGGCACATTCAAATCCAGACTGAAAACACATCTGTTTAGCTGTGCCTTTACTGAATGAGCACTGTGCTACGTCCGACAGATCGCACTATTATGTTTTTCTCTTCTTTTTCATTCTTTTACAATAATATTTTTATCTGTTTTTATCTGTTTTTTATTATCTGTTTTTACTTTTTCTTACACTTGTCTTTTTTTATTCCTGTTTATGTAAAGCACTTTGAATTGCCACTGTGTATGAAATGTGCTATATAAATAAACTTGACTTGCCTATATAATATGTAAATACAAACTTTTATCTTGAATTCTTAGATTCCATGCACATTTACTCTCACACCCACACACTAACAAACAAACACTAACATACACACATATAGTATATACTGTATGGTTGAAGACAAAATAGCCTAATTATCTGTCCTGTGGAACTTTATTTCTTTCAAATGTTTTTCAAGCAAAGTTTATGAGAGATGAAAAAATTTAAAATAATAGTTTTGATAACTAATTTCTAATAACTAGTTTGCCTTTGCCATGATGACAGTGGGCTACATAATATTTATGATATTTATAATACTAGATATGGCAACCCAGTGGCGCAGTGGGTAGTGCTGTTGCCTCACAGCAAGAACGTCGCTGGGTCGCAGGTTCGAACCTCGGCTGGGCTGGATCAGTTGGCGTTTCTGTGTGGAGTTTGCATGTTCTCCCTGGGTTTGCGTGGGTTTCCTCCGGGTGCTCCGGTTTCCCCCACAGTCCAAAGACATGCAGTACAGGTGAATTGGGTAAGCTAAATTGTCCATAGTGTATGAGTGTGAATGTGTGTGTGGAAGTTCCCAGAGATGGGTTGTGGCTGGAAGGGCATCCGCTGCGTAAAATCGTGCTGGATAAGTTGGCGGTTCATTCCGCTGTGGCGACCCCGCAAGGGACAAAGCCGACAAGAAAATGAATGAATAATACTAGATATTGTGCAAGACACTAGTATTCAGAAGAAAAAATATAATCGGAAAAACTAAACCAACTACTAAACATAAATTGGAAAATATTTGGTAAAGGAGAGCTCATAATGTATTATATATAATTATTTTAAGCAAAACATTCTCTGAAGACAGCATAGTTATGCATTTGAGTAAACTTTTATATATTTGATTATTATTGGGATTATATGGACATTACTTATTTCTTTTTACGTATTAATGAAAGTTATTACACCCGATAAGAAAATACTTTTCATAAATCCAAAGTTAAGCAGTGTTTGGATAGTTTGTTTTCATTATATAACATAAAGTGTGTGTGTCTGCTGGCTGTAAAGCATCAGCTCGGCCACTAGATGGAGCTACAGAAACGCACTGTTTCTCTGCGACAAAGCACGCACGCGCACGCACACACATGTTTGTTTTTGTGAAAAGTGGGTACATTACATAGGCTTCTATTCATTTTATACAGATCAAAGCGTATATTATATTGCCCTCACCCCACCCTACCCCTAAACCCAACCATCACAGGAGACAGTGTACAGATTTACTCTCTGAATAAACTCATCCTGTGTGATTTAGAAGCTTTTGGAGAAGTGAGGACGTCACCAATGTCCTCATATTTCACCTGCTTTTTGTAATACCTGTGTCATACCTATGTCATTATACAGATTTGTGTCCTGATATGTCACAAAAACACGTACACATTTAATTTATTTGGAATGACTAATACTAATTAAAGCAACACAGCATCCAAATCTCTCTCTCTCTCACACACACACACACACACACACACACACACACACACACACACACACACACACACACACACACACAAATGAGTGCTTGTGAGCTCTTATTAAAGTTCCTGTGCTCTGGGAGGAGTTTAGTCTTTAGTCTTTAGTAAGATTTGTGGAGAACACCTGCTTCAGAAAGAGAAACAGACACGCTGTATCCGAAATCGCCTCCTTCACTCCCAACGGTAGTCCACTAATAGTCCACTTAAAGGAGTGAATGACACGAGTGAGTGAGTGCGCCGTTATCGTGTTCAGACAGATTCGATTTTAAACTTCTCGAAACTTCTCTTTAAGACTGCGATAGTTATTAACACTCAGCGAGCTGTCTATTAGTAATGAAACAAAGTTTGATGTCTGTAGTACTGTATGTACAGTAAGGGTGGTTTTGACAAAATATCACCTGTAGTAAGTTGGTCTGGTCTCCATGAAGTTACTACAACCTTCAAAATATGAATAAAAATCTTTGGTGAGGTACAGTAGTGTTTTTATTTGTCTATTAGACTACTGTATGTACAGTAAGGATGGTTTTGACAAAATATCACCTGTAGTAAGTTGGTCTGGTCTCCATGAAGTTACTACAACCTTCAAAATATGAATAATAATCTTTGGTGAGGTACAGTACTGTTTTTATTTGTCTATTTGACTACTGTATGTACAGTAAGGGTGGTTTTGACAAAATATCGCCTGTAGTAAGTTGGTCTGGTCTCTGTGAAGTTACTACAACCTTCAAAATATGAATAATAATCTTTGGTGAGGTACAGTAGTGTTTTTATTTGTCTATTAGACTACTGTATGTACAGTAAGGGTGGTTTTGACAAAATATCGCCTGTAGTAAGTTGGTCTGGTCTCTGTGAAGTTACTACAACCTTCAAAATATGAATAATAATCTTTGGTGAGGTACAGTAGTGTTTTTATTTGTCTATTTGACTACTGTATGTACAGTAAGGGTGGTTTTGACAAAATATCGCCTGTAGTAAGTTGGTCTGGTCTCTGTGAAGTTACTACAACCTTCAAAATATGAATAATAATCTTTGGTGAGGTACAGTAGTGTTTTTATTTGTCTATTTGACTACTGTATGTACAGTAAGGGTGGTTTTGACAAAATATCGCCTGTAGTAAGTTGGTCTGGTCTCTGTGAAGTTACTACAACCTTCAAATTATGAATAATAATCTTTGGTGAGGTACAGTAGTGTTTTTATTTGTCTATTAGACTACTGTATGTACAGTAAGGGTGGTTTTGACTAAATATCACCTGTAGTAAGTTGGTCTGGTCTCTGTGAAGTTACTACAACCTTCAAAATATGAATAATAATCTTTGGTGAGGTACAGTAGTGTTTTTATTTGTCTATTTGACTACTGTATGTACAGTAAGGGTGGTTTTGACAAAATATCGCCTGTAGTAAGTTGGTCTGGTCTTTGTGAAGTTACTACAACCTTCAAAATATGAATAAAAATCTTTGGTGAGGTACAGTAGTGTTTTTATTTGTCTATTAGACTACTGTATGTACAGTAAGGGTGGTTTTGACAAAACATCGCCTGTAGTAAGTTGGTCTGGTCTCTGTGAAGTTACTACAACCTTCAAAATATGAATAAAAGTCTTTGGTGAGGTACAGTAGTGTTTTAATTTATTTAGTTGACTACTGTATGTACAGTAAGGATGGTTTTGACAAAATATCGCCTGTAGTAAGTTGGTTTGGTCTCCATGAAGTTACTACAACCTTCAAAATATGAATAAAAGTCTTTGGTGAGGTACAGTAGTGTTTTTATTTGTCTATTTGACTACTGTATGTACAGTAAGGGTGGTTTTGACAAAATATCGCCTGTAGTAAGTTGGTCTGGTCTCTGTGAAGTTACTACAACCTTCAAAATACGAATAATAATCTTTGGTGAGGTACAGTAGTGTTTTTATTTGTCTATTTGACTACTGTATATACAGTAAGGGTGGTTTTGACAAAATATCGCCTGTAGTAAGTTGGTCTGGTCTCTGTGAAGTTACTACAACCTTCAAAATATGAATAAAAATCTTTGGTGAGGTACAGTAGTGTTTTTTATTTGTCTATTTGACTACTGTATATACAGTAAGGGTGGTTTTGACAAAATATCGCCTGTAGTAAGTTGGTCTGGTCTCTGTGAAGTTACTACAACCTTCAAAATATGAATAAAAATCTTTGGTGAGGTACAGTAGTGTTTTTATTTGTCTATTTGACTACTGTATATACAGTAAGGGTGGTTTTGACAAAATATCGCCTGTAGTAAGTTGGTCTGGTCTCTGTGAAGTTACTACAACCTTCAAAATACGAATAATAATCTTTGGTGAGGTACAGTAGTGTTTTTATTTGTCTATTTGACTACTGTATGTACAGTAAGGGTGGTTTTGACAAAATATCGCCTGTAGTAAGTTGGTCTGGTCTTTGTGAAGTTACTACAACCTTCAAAATATGAATAATAATCTTTGGTGAGGTACAGTAGTGTTTTTATTTGTCTATTTGACTACTGTATGTACAGTAAGGGTGGTTTTGACTAAATATCGCCTGTAGTAAGTTGGTCTGGTCTTTGCGAAGTTACTACAACCTTCAAAATATGAATAATAATCTTTGGTGAGGTACAGTAGTGTTTTTATTTGTCTATTTGACTACTGTATGTACAGTAAGGGTGGTTTTGACAAAATATCGCCTGTAGTAAGTTGGTCTGGTCTTTGTGAAGTTACTACAACCTTCAAAATATGAATAAAAATCTTTGGTGAGGTACAGTAGTGTTTTTATTTGTCTATTAGACTACTGTATATACAGTAAGGGTGGTTTTGACTAAATATCGCCTGTAGTAAGTTGGTCTGGTCTTTGCGAAGTTACTACAAACCTTCAAAATATGAATAAAAGTCTTTGGTGAGGTACAGTAGTGTTTTTATTTGTCTATTTGACTACTGTATATACAGTAAGGGTGGTTTTGACAAAATATCGCCTGTAGTAAGTTGGTTTGGTCTCCATGAAGTTACTACAACCTTCAAAATATGAATAATAATCTTTGGTGAGGTACAGTAGTGTTTTTATTTGTCTATTAGACTACTGTATGTACAGTAAGGGTGGTTTTGACAAAATATCGCCTGTAGTAAGTTGGTCTGGTCTTTGCGAAGTTACTACAACCTTCAAAATATGAATAATAATCTTTGGTGAGGTACAGTAGTGTTTTTATTTGTCTATTAGACTACTGTATGTACAGTAAGGGTGGTTTTGACAAATATCGCCTGTAGTAAGTGGTCTGGTCTCTGTGAAGTTACTACAACCTTCAAAATATGAATAATAATCTTTGGTGAGGTACAGTAGTGTTTTTATTTGTCTATTAGACTACTGTATGTACAGTAAGGGTGGTTTTGACAAAATATCGCCTGTAGTAAGTTGGTCTGGTCTTTGCGAAGTTACTACAACCTTCAAAATATGAATAATAATCTTTGGTGAGGTACAGTAGTGTTTTTATTTGTCTATTAGACTACTGTATGTACAGTAAGGGTGGTTTTGACAAAATATCGCCTGTAGTAAGTTGGTCTGGTCTTTGCGAAGTTACTACAACCTTCAAAATATGAATAATAATCTTTGGTGAGGTACAGTAGTGTTTTTATTTGTCTATTTGACTACTGTATGTACAGTAAGGGTGGTTTTGACAAACTATCGCCTGTAGTAAGTTGGTCTCGTCTCTGTGAAGTTACTACAACCTTCAAATTATGAATAATAATCTTTGGTGAGGTACAGTAGTGTTTTTATTTGTCTATTAGACTACTGTATGTACAGTAAGGATGGTTTTGACAAAATATCGCCTGTAGTAAGTTGGTCTGGTCTCTGTGAAGTTACTACAACCTTCAAAATATGAATAATAATCTTTGGTGAGGTACAGTAGTGTTTTTATTTGTCTATTAGACTACTGTATGTACAGTAAGGGTGGTTTTGACAAAATATCGCCTGTAGTAAGTTGGTCTGGTCTTTGTGAAGTTACTACAACCTTCAAAATATGAATAATAATCTTTGGTGAGGTACAGTAGTGTTTTTATTTGTCTATTAGACTACTGTATGTACAGTAAGGGTGGTTTTGACAAAATATCGCCTGTAGTAAGTTGGTCTGGTCTTGTGAAGTTACTACAACCTTCAAAATATGAATAATAATCTTTGGTGAGGTACAGTAGTGTTTTTATTTGTCTATTTGACTACTGTATGTACAGTAAGGGTGGTTTTGACAAAATATCGCCTGTAGTAAGTTGGTCTGGTCTTTGTGAAGTTACTACAACCTTCAAAATATGAATAATAATCTTTGGTGAGGTACAGTAGTGTTTTTATCTGTGTATTTGACTACTGTATGTACAGTAAGGGTGGTTTTGACAAAATATCGCCTGTAGTAAGTTGGTCTGGTCTTTGTGAAGTTACTACAACCTTCAAAATATGAATAATAATCTTTGGTGAGGTACAGTAGTGTTTTTATTTGTCTATTAGACTACTGTATGTACAGTAAGGGTGGTTTTGACAAAATATCGCCTGTAGTAAGTTGGTCTGGTCTCTGTGAAGTTACTACAACCTTCAAATTATGAATAATAATCTTGGTGAGGTACAGTAGTGTTTTATTTGTCTATTTACTACTGTATGTACAGTAAGGGTGGTTTTGACAAAATATCGCCTGTAGTAAGTTGGTCTGGTCTTTGTGAAGTTACTACAACCTTCAAAATATGAATAATAATCTTTGGTGAGGTACAGTAGTGTTTTTATCTGTGTATTTGACTACTGTATGTACAGTAAGGGTGGTTTTGACAAAATATCGCCTGTAGTAAGTTGGTCTGGTCTTTGTGAAGTTACTACAACCTTCAAAATATGAATAATAATCTTTGGTGAGGTACAGTAGTGTTTTTATTTGTCTATTAGACTACTGTATGTACAGTAAGGGTGGTTTTGACAAAATATCGCCTGTAGTAAGTTGGTCTGGTCTCTGTGAAGTTACTACAACCTTCAAATTATGAATAATAATCTTTGGTGAGGTACAGTAGTGTTTTTATTTGTCTATTTGACTACTGTATGTACAGTAAGGGTGGTTTTGACAAAATATCGCCTGTAGTAAGTTGGTTTGGTCTCCATGAAGTTACTACAACCTTCAAAATATGAATAATAATCTTTGGTGAGGTACAGTAGTGTTTTTATTTGTCTATTTGACTACTGTATGTACAGTAAGGGTGGTTTTGACAAAATATCGCCTGTAGTAAGTTGGTCTGGTCTTGCTGAAGTTACTACAACCTTCAAATATGAATAATAATCTTTGGTGAGGTACAGTAGTGTTTTTATTTGTCTATTTGACTACTGTATGTACAGTAAGGGTGGTTTTGACAAAATATCGCCTGTAGTAAGTTGGTCTGGTCTCCATGAAGTTACTACAACCTTCAAAATATGAATAATAATCTTTGGTGAGGTACAGTAGTGTTTTTATTTGTCTATTTGACTACTGTATGTACAGTAAGGATGGTTTTGACAAAATATCGCCTGTAGTAAGTTGGTCTGGTCTCTATGAAGTTACTACAACCTTCAAAATATGAATAATAATCTTTGGTGAGGTACAGTAGTGTTTTTATTTGTCTATTTGACTACTGTATGTACAGTAAGGGTGGTTTTGACAAACATCGCCTGTAGTAAGTTGGTCTGGTCTCCATGAAGTTACTACAACCTTCAAAATATGAATAATAATCTTTGGTGAGGTACAGTAGTGTTTTTATTTGTCTATTAGACTACTGTATGTACAGTAAGGATGGTTTTGACAAAATATCGCCTGTAGTAGTTGGTCTGGTCTCTGTGAAGTTACTACAACCTTCAAAATACGAATAATAATCTTTGGTGAGGTACAGTAGTGTTTTTATTTGTCTATTTGACTACGGTATGTACAGTAAGGGTGGTTTTGACAAAATATCGCCTGTAGTAAGTTGGTTGGTCCTCCATGAAGTAACTACAACCTTCAAAATATGAATAATAATCTTTGGTGAGGTACAGTAGTGTTTTTATTTGTCTATTTGACTACTGTATGTACAGTAAGGGATGGTTTTGACAAAAATCGCCTGTAGTAAGTTGGTCTGGTCTCCTGATGAAGTTACTACAAACCTTCAAAATAGAATAATAATCTTTGGTGAGGTACAGTAGTGTCTTTTATTTGTCTATTTTACTACTGTATGTACAGTAAGGTGGTTTTGACAAAATATTCGCCTGTAGTAAGTTGGTTTGGTCTCCATGAAGTTACTACAACCTTCAAATACGAATAATAGTCTTTGGTGAGGTACAGTAGGGTTTTTATTTGTCTATTTGACTACTGTATGTACAGTAAGGTGGTTTTTGACAAAATATTCGGGCATGTAGTAAGTTGGTCTGTCTCTGTGAAGTTACTACAACCTTCAAAATATGAATAAAAATCTTTGGTGAGGTACAGTAGGGTTTTTATTTGTCTATTAGACTACTGTATGTACAGTAAGGGTGTTTTGACAAAATATCGCCTGTAGTAAGTTGGTCTAGTCTCTGTGAAGTTACTACAAACCTTCAAAATATGAATAATAATCTTTGGTGAGGTACAGTAGTGTTTTTATTTGTCTATTTGACTACTGTATGTACAGTAAGGATGGGTTTTGACTAAAATATCGCCTGTAGTAAGTTGGTCTGGTCTTTGGAAGTTACTACAACCTTCAAAATATGAATTAAAATCTTTGGTGAGGTACAGTAGTGTTTTTTATTTGTCTATTTGACTACTGTATGTACAGTAAGGGTGGTTTTGACAAAATATCGCCTGTAGGTAAGTTGGTTGGTCTCTGTGAAGTTACTACAACCTTCAAAATATGAATAATAATCTTTGGTGAGGTACAGTAGTGTTTTTATTTGTCTATTTTACTACTGTATGTACAGTAAGGGTGGTTTTGACACATATCGCCTGTAGTAAGTTGGTCTGGTCTCATGAAGTTACTACCAACCTTCAAAATACGAATAATAATCTTTGGTGAGGTACAGTAGTGTTTTTATTTGTCTATTTGACTACTGTATGTACAGTAAGGGTGGTTTTGACTAAATATCGCCTGTAGTAAGTTGGTCTGGTCTTTGCGAAGTTACTACAACCTTCAAAATATGAATAATAATCTTTGGTGAGGTACAGTAGTGTTTTTATTTGTCTATTAGACTACTGTATGTACAGTAAGGATGGTTTTGACAAAATATCGCCTGTAGTAAGTTGGTCTGGTCTCTGTGAAGTTACTACAACCTTCAAATTATGAATAATAATCTTGGTGAGGTACAGTAGTGTTTTAATTTATTTAGTTGACTACTGTATGTACAGTAAGGATGGTTTTGACAAAATATCGCCTGTAGTAAGTTGGTCTGGTCTCTGTGAAGTTACTACAACCTTCAAAATATGAATAATAATCTTTGGTGAGGTACAGTAGTGTTTTTATTTGTCTATTTGACTACTGTATGTACAGTAAGGGTGGTTTTGACAAAATATCGCCTGTAGTAAGTTGGTCTGGTCTCTGTGAAGTTACTACAACCTTCAAAATATGAATAATAATCTTTGGTGAGGTACAGTAGTGTTTTTATTTGTCTATTTGACTACTGTATGTACAGTAAGGGTGGTTTTGACAAAATATCGCCTGTAGTAAGTTGGTCTGGTCTCTGTGAAGTTACTACAACCTTCAAAATACGAATAATAATCTTTGGTGAGGTACAGTAGTGTTTTTATTTGTCTATTTGACTACTGTATGTACAGTAAGGGTGGTTTTGACAAAATATCAGCCTGTAGTAAGTTGGTCTGGTCTCTTGTGAAGTTACTACAACCTTCAAAATATGAATAAAAATCTTTGGTGAGGTACAGTAGTGTTTTTATTGTCTATTAGACTACTGTATGTACAGTAAGGATGGTTTTGACAAAATATCGCCTGTAGTAAGTTGGTCTGGTCTCTGTGAAGTTACTACAACCTTCAAAATATGAATAATAATCTTTGGTGAGGTACAGTAGTGTTTTTATTTGTCTATTTGACTACTGTATGTACAGTAAGGGTGGTTTTGACAAAATATCGCCTGTAGTAAGTTGGTTTGGTCTCCATGAAGTTACTACAACCTTCAAAATTATGAATAATAATCTTTGGTGAGGTACAGTAGTGTTTTTATTTGTCTATTAGACTACTGTATGTACAGTAAGGGTGGTTTTGACAAAATATCGCCTGTAGTAAGTTGGTCTGGTCTTTGTGAAGTTACTACAACCTTCAAAATATGAATAAAAATCTTTGGTGAGGTACAGTAGTGTTTTTATTTGTCTATTTGACTACTGTATGTACAGTAAGGGTGGTTTTGACAAAATATCGCCTGTAGTAAGTTGGTCTGGTCTCTGTGAAGTTACTACAACCTTCAAAATATGAATAATAATCTTTGGTGAGGTACAGTAGTGTTTTTATTTGTCTATTAGACTACTGTATGTACAGTAAGGGTGGTTTTGACAAAATATCGCCTGTAGTAAGTTGGTCTGGTCTCTGTGAAGTTACTACAACCTTCAATATATGAATAATAATCTTTGGTGAGGTACAGTAGTGTTTTTATTTGTCTATTTGACTACTGTATGTACAGTAAGGGTGGTTTTGACAAAATATCGCCTGTAGTAAGTTGGTCTGGTCTCCATGAAGTAACTACAACCTTCAAAATATGAATAATAATCTTTGGTGAGGTACAGTAGTGTTTTATTTGTCTATTTGACTACTGTATGTACAGTAAGGGTGGTTTTGACAAAATATCGCCTGTAGTAAGTTGGTCTGGTCTCTGTGAAGTTACTACAACCTTCAAAATATGAATAATAATCTTTGGTGAGGTACAGTAGTGTTTTTATTTGTCTATTAGACTACTGTATGTACAGTAAGGGTGGTTTTGACAAAATATCGCCTGTAGTAAGTTGGTCTGGTCTCTGTGAAGTTACTACAACCTTCAAAATATGAATAATAATCTTTGGTGAGGTACAGTAGTGTTTTTATTTGTCTATTAGACTACTGTATGTACAGTAAGGGTGGTTTTGACAAAATATCGCCTGTAGTAAGTTGGTCTGGTCTCTGTGAAGTTACTACAACCTTCAAAATATGAATAATAATCTTTGGTGAGGTACAGTAGTGTTTTATTTGTCTATTAGACTACTGTATGTACAGTAAGGGTGGTTTTGACAAAATATCGCCTGTAGTAAGTTGGTCTGGTCTCTGTGAAGTTACTACAACCTTCAAAATATGAATAATAATCTTTGGTGAGGTACAGTAGTGTTTTTATTTGTCTATTTGACTACTGTATGTACAGTAAGGGTGGTTTTGACAAAATATCGCCTGTAGTAAGTTGGTCTGGTCTCTGTGAAGTTACTACAACCTTCAAAATATGAATAATAATCTTTGGTGAGGTACAGTAGTGTTTTTATTTGTCTATTAGACTACTGTATGTACAGTAAGGGTGGTTTTGACAAAATATCGCCTGTAGTAAGTTGGTCTGGTCTTTGTGAAGTTACTACAACCTTCAAAATATGAATAATAATCTTTGGTGAGGTACAGTAGTGTTTTTATTTGTCTATTAGACTACTGTATGTACAGTAAGGGTGGTTTTGACAAAATATCGCCTGTAGTAAGTTGGTCTGGTCTCTGTGAAGTTACTACAACCTTCAAAATATGAATAATAATCTTTGGTGAGGTACAGTAGTGTTTTTATTTGTCTATTAGACTACTGTATGTACAGTAAGGGTGGTTTTGACAAAATATCGCCTGTAGTAAGTTGGTCTGGTCTCTGTGAAGTTACTACAACCTTCAAAATATGAATAATAATCTTTGGTGAGGTACAGTAGTGTTTTTATTTGTCTATTAGACTACTGTATGTACAGTAAGGGTGGTTTTGACAAAATATCGCCTGTAGTAAGTTGGTCTCGTCTCTGTGAAGTTACTACAACCTTCAAATTATGAATAATAATCTTTGGTGAGGTACAGTAGTGTTTTTATTTGTCTATTTGACTACTGTATGTACAGTAAGGGTGGTTTTGACAAAATATCGCCTGTAGTAAGTTGGTCTGGTCTCTGTGAAAGTTACTACAAACCTTCAAATTATGAATAATAATCTTTGGTGAGGTACAGTAGTGTTTTTATTTGTCTATTAGACTACTGTATGTACAGTAAGGGTGGTTTTGACAAAATATCGCCTGTAGTAAGTTGGTCTGGTCTCTGTGAAGTTACTACAACCTTCAAAATATGAATAAAAGTCTTTGGTGAGGTACAGTAGTGTTTTATTTGTCTATTAGACTACTGTATGTACAGTAAGGGTGGTTTTGACAAAATATCGCTTGTAGTAAGTTGGTCTGGTCTCCGTGAAGTTACTACAACCTTCAAATTATGAATAATAATCTTTGGTGAGGTACAGTAGTGTTTTTATTTGTCTATTTGACTACTGTATGTACAATAAGGATGGTTTTGACAAAACATCGCCTGTAGTAAGTTGGTCTGGTCTCCGTGAAGTTACTACAACCTTCAAAATATGAATAATAATCTTTAGTGAGGTACAGTAGTGTTTTTATTTGTCTATTTGACTACTGTATGTACAGTAAGGGTGGTTTTGACAAAATATCGCCTGTAGTAAGTTGGTCTGGTCTTTGTGAAGTTACTACAACCTTCAAAATATGAATAAAATCTTTAGGTGAGGTACAGTAGTGTTTTTATTTGTCTATTTGACTACTGTATGTACAGTAAGGGTGGTTTTGACAAAATATCGCCTGTAGTAAGTTGGTCTGGTCTTTGTGACGTTACTACAACCTTCAAAATATGAATAAAAATCTTTGGTGAGGTACAGTAGTGTTTTTATTTGTCTATTTGACTACTGCAGGGCTGCCAACTTTTGGCTTTAGCTTGGAGTGAGAATTTAACCCCGCCCATAACCACAAGCCACGCCCCCACAGCAAGCCACGCCCAGATTATTTATAAATATATAAAATAATAAATATATTATTTTAATAAATACTTTTAAGATATTTATTAAATTAGAGTATTATTACTATTGTACAATTATCCTATTATAAAAAAATAAATAAAAAACTATGTAAAGATACAACTGAAGTGATATGCTAAGAACATTTAAGAAATCTTTTGCATAAATATATTAATTTCAGAACAGCATGGTGGCTCAGTGGTTAGCACTGTCGCCTCACAGCAAGAAGGTCACTGATTCGAGTGACACATGCGCTGTAGGGGAATTGATTAACTAAATTGGTTGTAGTGTATATGTGAATGAGTGTGTATGGGTGTTTCCTAGTACTGGGTTGCGGCTGGAAGGGCATCCAAAGCGTAAAACATATGCTAGAACAGTTGGCAGTTCATTCCGCTATGGCGACCTCTGAAATAGAGACTAAGCTGAAGGAAAATGAATGAATAAATATTAATTTCATTAGAATGAATTTCTACAGATTGTCTAGAACACAAAAAATGTTTTATAGAATTATCTGTTGTGTGTTGTCTTAGACCTGACTTATGGCCAAGAATTAGGTTTATTAAGTCTAAACTCCCTGACTTTATCCCTCCTTTCTGCTTCATAAAAAAAATCTATCAGGAGATATGCTTAGTCAAATTAAGATCATCATCATATTAGTTAAACTTTAATTTAGCCGATTTACAAAACTCACTAGGCGCTGACACCTGTACATTAAAGGCTGTTACCCCTGCCATAAAACACAGCCCCTCTGAAATCTGCATCTATTAACTTAAATTGATAATTATACATCATTATGACACTAATGAGAGTAAACCCTTCCCTTACAGAAGATTACAGATTTGTTTTTACATTTATTTGTAAAACTAGTGCGTTTTAAAATGCGCTTCACTTATTGTTTTGCTTTATCCATCAAGATAATAATCATATTATGTTTTAATCATTTACGGCCTTTGGTTTTCATGTAGACAGAATCCCAATGAAAGTCTATGAAAGGTAGACCCGGATTAAGAATTCAGAGGCCCCTGGGCACAATGTCTTGTAGGCCCCTTACCTGCCACACCCCTATAGTTGAATTTAAAAAAAGATTAATAAAAGATGTTTTTATGAAATTAATCTATATTGTATTGCCCGCATATTTAAAATAAATGATATGCAGTACATATATTTCTAATCTACAAAGATTTAACTTATTTTTAAAGCATTTAAAGCCCACTTTGAAAAAAAAAAATACTAATAAAACTAGTGAAAATGAATGGATTTTAATATACTTGTTCAAGTTCACAGAAGCAGTACTAAAATGTATATATAAGGGTATTTTTAATGTATAACTTCTACAAACCTATAATGCATATGATTTGCATATAACACCTCTCCAATCCAGTTCTATGAATCTGAGTCTTCCATAATACACACACTGATTAATGATTCCTACTTGTCTTCCTCGTGATGAAGAGTAGGCAAAATCTGATATGTAGAAAAATGCTGGATTCGAACCGGATTCATGATCAATCGCATCAACACATGCCATGCCTGGCGCTTTACAAACTACGCCACTGTCACAGCTATTTGTTGCTCTCTTTAGTTATGTTGTCTCTGTCAATCAAAGTGATGAACGGGAATCACTCAACTAGCTTATTCCAACGAGGTGCGCTATTTGCACTTAGCCTAAATAGGGGTGCGTTTCTCGTCACAGCACCTGTTGCACAAAGCGTGAGCAGCGCCTATTTTTTTCGGCATACATGTTCACAACCGGGATTCATACTGGGAGCGGCAACGCGAGCAGCGCATCAAGCAGGGGCGGTGGGAGAGGCTCGCGGGTATGTTTTCTGCGCGCATGCGTCAGTTTCTTTTTCTATTACATTGCTTTCACCAGCGTTGGATCGGTTGCACATAGAGAGAATAACATCATTATAAAGCAATAAATATCTTTAACACCGTCTTTATTACAACGGGAAAAATATTCACGGGATGATTTTCCTGCGTGAGAAAATGGATGTGTGGCGTGAGAATACTGTCAATTGCGTGACTCTCACGCCGAATGCGTGAGAGTTGGCAGCACTGAATGTATATACGTTACTTTAATTAAATAAGAATTATTTTTAAACTTTCACTGATTCAGCTGTGGGCAACCCAGTGGCGCAGTAGGTAGTGCTGTTGCCTCACAGCAAGAACGTCGCTGGGTCGCAGGTTCGAACCTCGGCTGGGCTGGGTCAGTTGGCGTTTCTGTGTGGAGTTTGCATGTTCTCCCTGCGTTTGCGTGGGTTTCCTCCGGGTGCTCCGGTTTCCCCCACAGTCCAAAAGACATGCAGTACAGGTGAATTGGGTAAGCTAAATTGTGTATGAGTGTGAATGTGTGTGTGGAAGTTCCCAGAGATGGGTTGCGGCTGGAAGGGCATCCGCTGCGTAAAATCGTGCTGGATAAGTTGGCGGTTCATTCCGCTGTGGCAACCCCGCAAGGGACAAAGCCGACAAGAAAATGAATGAATGAATGATTCAGCTGTATGGCCGCCATCTTGTGTTCAGACGCAGAAATTAATTTGCCGCGCAAACTCACACACGTCAAGATTTTGCCACGTACAATGTAGAGCTGCACGATTCTGGCTAAAATGAGAATCGCGATTTTTTTTGATTAAAATAAAGATCACGACTTTTCTTACGATTCTATAGG
This sequence comes from Danio kyathit, assembly GCA_903798195.1. Taxonomy (NCBI): domain Eukaryota; kingdom Metazoa; phylum Chordata; class Actinopteri; order Cypriniformes; family Danionidae; genus Danio; species Danio kyathit. The sequence goes on from LR812541.1 coordinate 55,175,545, forward strand.
TGTAAATTAAAGGTTAATGACATCAGAACACAACCCTTAATAATTCTGAATTATTATGTTTGAGACATATGTTTCCAATCTGTCACTGACAACATTATTAGACCATTTTTCACTGGTAAAATGAGACATTTGTCATTATTAGATTCCCTCTTGCATTATATTCAACATTATACAGGCTAGAGTAGTTAAACTGACACTGTTAAACATTTATTCTCATGCACAACAATTTGCGTTCGCTATGAAAGGAAAACATTTTAAACGCTTGTCGCAATCATAACTCTAAAATGCGATATGATCATTTAATTGATGTGCGCATGCTTTCGGTTTCATTTTCACTGCTAAGTGCTGTTCATACTTCCGCGTGGCTTCCAAACGATCACTCTGTACCACAAACTGAATGTTATTTACAACTTTATTACCTGTTATTCACAGCCTATGCAGGTTCTGTTTACTAAAGTAAACTTCATTCACAGGCGCGCGCCCGCCCTCTCTGTGGTAACAGCTGGAATAAGAGCTCACGGCCGTGAATACATCATTACATTAAGACAGAAATTACATTTTTGGGTGAATTATCCTCTTATAAGTATATTATGAATTATACTTATATTATATATATACAGTATGTGACTCTTTCAACACTATTTGGAGGTGTCTATGTTGCGAAGCTACGTATATAATACAACATGAAGACTTGCGAGGCCGCCTTTCTTCTCTCCTGAACTTGAAAACATT
>LR812541.1:55177298-55284798 GCA_903798195.1 Danio kyathit
AACAGCACTGATGATAACAGAGTTGACTGTAACAGAGTTGACAGTAACAGAGTTGACGTAACAAAGTTGACATTAACAGCACTAATGATAACAGAGTTGACGGTAACAGCACTGATGATAACAGAGTTGACGGTAACAGAGTTGACAGTAACAGCACTGATGATAACAGAGTTGACAGTAACAGAGTTGACGTAACAAAGTTGATGGTAACAGCACTAATGATAACAGAGTTGACGGTAACAGCACTGATGATAACAGAGTTGACGATAACAGGGTTGACAGTAACAGAGTTGACGATAACAGCATTGAGGATAACAGAGTTGACGATAACAGAGTTGACAATAACAGAGTTGACGGTAACAGCACTGATGATAACAGAGTTGACAATAACAGAGTTGACAATAACAGAGTTGACAGTAACAGCACTGAAGATAACAGAGTTGACGGTAACAGAGTTGACAGTGACAGAGTTGATGGTAACAGCATTGAGGGTAACAGCATTGACGGTAACAGAGTTGACAGTAACAGAGTTGACGATAACAGCACTGATGATAACAGAGTTGACGATAACAGCACTGATGATAACAGAGTTGACGATAACAGCACTGATGATAACAGAGTTGACGGTAACAGCACTGATGATAACAGAGTTGACGGTAACAGAGTTGACAGTAACAGCACTGATGATAACAGAGTTGACTGTAACAGAGTTGACGTAACAAAGTTGATGGTAACAGCACTAATGATAACAGAGTTGACGGTAACAGCACTGATGATAACAGAGTTGACGGTAACAGAGTTGACATTAACAGCACTGATGATAACAGAGTTGACGGTAACAGAGTTGACAGTAACAGCACTGATGATAACAGAGTTGACTGTAACAGAGTTGACAGTAACAGAGTTGACGTAACAAAGTTGATGGTAACAGCACTAATGATAACAGAGTTGACGATAACAGGGTTGACAGTAACAGAGTTGACGATAACAGCATTGAGGATAACAGAGTTGACAATAACAGAGTTGACAATAACAGAGTTGACAATAACAGAGTTGACGGTAACAGCACTGAAGATAACAGAGTTGACGGTAACAGAGTTGATGATAACAGAGTTGATGATAACAGAACTGATGATAACAGAGTTGACAATAACAGAGTTGACAATAACAGAGTTGACAGTAACAGCACTGAAGATAACAGAGTTGACGGTAACAGAGTTGACAGTGACAGAGTTGATGGTAACAGCATTGAGGGTAACAGCATTGACGGTAACAGAGTTGACGGTAACAGAGTTGACGATAACAGCACTGATGATAACAGAGTTGACGGTAACAGAGTTGACATTAACAGCACTGATGATAACAGAGTTGACGGTAACAGAGTTGACAGTAACAGCACTGATGATAACAGAGTTGACTGTAACAGAGTTGACGTAACAAAGTTGATGGTAACAGCACTAATGATAACAGAGTTGACAGTAACAGCACTGATGATAACAGAGTTGACAGTAACAGAGTTGACGTAACAAAGTTGATGGTAACAGCACTGATGATAACAGAGTTGACGGTAACAGAGTTGACAGTAACAGAGTTGACGTAACAAAGTTGACATTAACAGCACTAATGATAACAGAGTTGACGGTAACAGAGTTGACAGTAACAGAGTTGACGTAACAAAGTTGACATTAACAGCACTAATGATAACAGAGTTGACGGTAACAGCACTGATGATAACAGAGTTGACGATAACAGGGTTGACAGTAACAGAGTTGACGATAACAGCATTGAGGATAACAGAGTTGACGATAACACAGTTAACAAAAACAGAGTTGACGATAGCAGAGTTAAGGGTAACAGAGTTGATGATAACAATAACAGAGTTGACATTTTCCACAATTTTGTGCTTTAGCTCCAGATGCTAATCTCAAACCAGACTCCACATGGCATGTCAAAAACTAGAATCTCCCATCTATACAGTATATTTAATCACAGTAAACAGCTGTTGTTTGCTTGTTTGTAGATTCTCCTTCGCTACAGATATCGCCCGCGGCATGTCGTATCTTCATGAGGTTAAGATCTGCCACGGACGGCTGAAATCCTCCAACTGTGTGATCGACGACCGCTGGGTGTGTAAGATCACAGGTGTGTACATCATACACAGACACACACACACACACACACACAAACAAACAAACAAACAAACACATACACACAGACACACACACACACACACACACACACACACACACACACACACACACACACACACACACATTTGAGCATATATACAAACACATACACACAGACACACACACACAAACGCGCATATATACAAACACACACATAATCACAGAAGCACACACAAACATACACATAATACATAAACACACACACACACACACACACATTCATATAAATACACATAGACAAATATAAACAAACACACACATAATCACAAAAGCACACACACACATTACCATAAACACACGCACGCATATATACAAACACACACATATAATCACAGAAGCACACACATAATGCATACACACGCATACACATAAATACACACACACACACACACATTAATGCACACACATAAACATACACACACACACCTACAGTGGCACAAGCACACACACATACATAAATGCACACACACACACACACACACAAACACACTCATAATCACACAAGCACAGACAAAAACACATACACACAGTCACATAATTGCACAATCACAAAGAAACACATAAACACACACCCACAAAAACGCACACACACATAATCTAACAAGCACACATTTACACAAACACACACATAAATGCAGACACGCCCACATAAATGCACAGGCACACACTGATAATCGCACAAACAGACACACACAAAAACACATAAACAAGCGCACACATACAAATAATCGCATGAGCACACACACACACACACACATTAAAGTCCGACACACATGTTGTTGTTCAGATTTCTGCCTGTGGTGTTTCCGGCGTGAGGACTGTGCGGAGCCGCTCTCCACCTACCAGCAGAGACTGAGGGAGGTTTACACTCCACCTGAAGCACAGAGTGGCAGCCTGGAGCCCACTCTAGCTGGAGACGTGTTCAGGTGCACACACACTCACACACACACACAAACATAAACACCTACACGGACAAGTACAGACAAACTCACAGACATACATATACACACACACTCACACACACAAACATAAACACCTACACAGACAAGTACAGACAAACTCACAGACATACATATACACACACACACACCAAATATAACACACAGACTCACACACTCATGCATGCACACAAGCAAATACACAGACTGACGCACAGACAAGTAAACACACACACTCCAATATATTACACACAGCCCCACACATACACACAAACATAGCACATACACAGACTGATGGGCACATACACAAGCACACACACAGACTCACGCATGTACACACAAATAAAGACACACACACACATACTCAAATATAACACACACACAGATAAACATGCACACAGACAAACACACTGAAGTGGGCAGACACACACACACACACACACACACACACAGACTCAAGCACATATATACACAAATGCACGAACACACACTCACTCTCAAACAAACGCACACAGACATCTACCACAGTTCTGGTTGTGTTTTGTTTGCAGTTACTCGATAATCCTGCTGGAGATTGCGACGCGGAACGACCCAGTGCCGGTGAGCTGGGCCTGATTATTGATTATTGATTCTGCGATATATTTATTTACCTGTGTCTGTTATAACTGTTGAATTTGAAAATGTGTGTGTGTGTGTGTGTGTGTGTGTGTGTGTGTGTGTGCATGATTGTGCATTTGTGTGTGTTTGTGTGTATGTTTATGTGTTTTTGTGTGTGTATGTGTGCATTTGTGTGTGTTTGTGGGTATGTGTGTGTATGTTTGTGTGTTTTTATGTGTGTGTTTGTGCACGCGTTTTGTGTGCACGTGTGTTTGTTTGTTTTTTTTATGTGTGTCATTTGCATGCATTTTTGTGTGTGCGTATGTGTTTGTGTGTCTGTGTGCACTTGTGTGTGTGCATGTGTTTGCATGTGTGTGTCTCCATATACTGTATGTTTGTGTGTGTGTGTGTGTGTGTGTGTGTGTGTGTGTGTGTGTGTGTGTGTGTGTGTGTGTGTGTGTGTGTGTGTGTGCATTTGCTTGTCCATTTGTATGTGTGTGTGTATATGCTTGTAATTTTGTGTGTGCATATTTGTTTGTATGTGTGTGCTTGTATATGTGTGTGTGTGTGTGTGTGTGTGTGTGTGTGTGTGTGTGTGTGTGTGTGTGTGTGCTTGTATATATGTGTGTGTGTGTGTGTGTGTGCGCTCGTGCACATGTGTGTGTGTGTGTGTGTGTGTGTGTGTGTGTGTGTGTGTGTGTGTGTGTGTGTGTGTGTGTGTGCGTGTGTGTGTGCGTGCGTGCGTGCGTGCGTGCGTGCGTGTGTGTGTGTGTGTGAGGTTGAGGACAGTTCTCTGGAGTGTGCCTGGTGTCCGCCGCTGCCGGAGCTGATCTCTGGGAAAGCTGACAGCACCTGCCCCTGCCCCACTGAATATGCTGAGGTCAAACACACACACACATACACAACACTTTTACCTCACTTTTTACCTTCAACAATTATGACTTTCTGCTTTACCAGGTTCATGTTTTATAACTTTGTCTTGCAATTCTGAGTTGATAAGATTTAAATAAAAAAGTCACAATTTTCAAACAAACACACAACAATAACATGAGAATCAAACAGGTTTCCACATTGATAATCAATTAACGTAACACAGTAACGTAACAGGGTTGACAGTATCAGAGTTGACGATAATGATAACAGAGTTGACGATAACAGAGTTGACAATAACACAATTGACGATAACACAATTGACGAAATCACAGTTGACGATAACATAGTTGACAGCAACAGAGTTGATGATAACAGAGTTGACGATAACAGAATTGACGATAACAGAGTTGACGATAACACAATTGACGATAACACAATTGACGATATCACAGTTGACGATAACATAGTTGACAGCAACGGAGTTGACGATAACAGAGTTGACGATAACAGAGTTGACGATAACACAATTGACGATAACACAATTGACGATAACACAATTGACGATATCACAGTTGACGATAACATAGTTGACAGTAACGGAGTTGACAATAACAGAGTTGACGATAACACAATTGACGATAACACAATTGACGATAACACAATTGACGATATCACAGTTGACGATAACATAGTTGACAGTAACGGAGTTGACAATAACAGAGTTGACGATAACACAGTTGACGATAACAGAGTTGACGATAACACAATTGACGATAACACAATTGACGATAACACAATTGACGATAACACAATTGACGATATCACAGTTGACGATAACATAGTTCACAGTAACGGAGTTGACGATAACAGAGTTGACGATAACACAATTGACGATAACACAATTGACGATAACACAATTGACGATAACACAATTGACGATATCACAGTTGACGATAACATAGTTGACAGTAACGGAGTTGACAATAACAGAGTTGACGATAACACAGTTGACGATAACAGAGTTGACGATAACACAGTTGACGATAACACAGTTGACGATAACACAATTGACGATATCACAGTTGACGATAATATAGTTGACAGTAACGGAGTTGACGATAACAGAGTTGACGATAACACAATTGACGATAACACAATTGACGATAACACAATTGACGATATCACAGTTGACGATAACATAGTTGACAGTAACGGAGTTGACGATGACAGAGTTGACGATAACACAATTGACGATAACACAATTGACGATAACACAATTGACGAAATCACAGTTGACGATAACATAGTTGACAGTAACAGAGTTGACGATAACAGAGTTGACGATAACACAATTGACGATAACACAATTGACGATAACACAATTGACGATATCACAGTTGACGATAACATAGTTGACAGTAACGGAGTTGACAATAACAGAGTTGACGATAACAGAGTTGATGGTATCAGTGTTGATAATAACAATAACAGAGTTGATGATAACAGAACTGATGTTGATGATAACAATAACAATTACAGAGTCATTCTAAATGGATAAAGTTTGAAAAAGTCACAATTTTCAAACAAACACACAACAATAACATGAAAATCAAACAGGTTTCCACCTTAATAATCAAGTGTATTAAACGTTTGGGTTGTTTGTATAAATTGATATACACTGATTCACTCGCAGCAGAACAGGAATATTTTGGAGGATTTCTCCTCTGCCGCTCTCTATTTGTCAATCAATGTTTGCATGTTTTGTGCTGTCAGCTGATTCGCCGATGCCGTGCCCATAACCCCACCCACCGGCCCACATTTGAGCAGATCCGCAAGTTTGTCCACAAGATCAACCCACATAAAGTCAGTCCTGTGGACATGATGATGGAGCTGGTCAGTACAGCACACACACACACACACACACACACACACACACACACACACACACACACACACACACCCCACAGATATGTGCACACACATATGCACACACACATACAGTACATATATACATATATACACATGCACAATCACACACACACACAAGTATGTACACACACATATGCACACAATCATACATATATACACATGCACAATCACACACACATATAATCTCACACACACCACAAATATATACCTATACATATATACACATGCACAAACACACACACACACACACACACACACAGACACACACACACACATATAATCACATACACAGACATGCATATACAAATACACACACATGCACACATAAGCAAACCCACACATACACACACACACACACATACATATATATATATATATACACACACATGCACAACACACATGCACATAAAAAAACACGGACACATACACAAGCACACACATCTAACACATACAAACACATGCATAAACAATACACACACAATAACTGTGTGTGTGTGTGTGTGTGTGTGTGTGTGTGTGTGTGTGTGTGTGTGTGTGTGTGTGTGTGTGTGTGTGTGTGTGTGTGTGTGTGTGTGTGTGCTGTAGATGGAGAAGTACAGTAAACATCTGGAGGTTCTGGTCGGGGAACGAACACAAGATCTGATGCTGGAGAAACAGAAGACCGACAGACTTCTTTACAGTAAACGAACACTGTCTTACACACACTTACACACACTTATACCCACACACACACACACTAATATACACACTTCTCAGCTAAAAGAGCAGCTCTTATCCTAACCCTGAGTATTTACTGCTTCTTTCAGTGATCTAGATGTGTTTTACAGCATGTGTGTGTGTGTGTGTGTGTGTGTGTGTGTGTGTGTGTGTGTGTGTGTGTGTGTGTGTGTGTGTGTGTGTGTGTGTGTGTGTGTGTGTGTGTGTGTGTTTCAGGTATGTTGCCTAAACAGGTGGCTGATGACCTGCGACTGGGTAAACCAATGCAAGCCCAGAGTTATGTGAGTGCCACTGTCTTCTTCAGGTAACTACACACACACACACACACACACACACACACGCAAATGTACTCACACACACACACACACACACACACACACACACACACAGATATGCACACACTACCACACAGACGCATGCACTTAAACACGCACACACAAAGTTACACACACTTTAACACACGCAGAAGCACACACACATACACACACAGACACTGTCACAAAGACAGGCACATATACTCACACACAGATACACACACACTTAAACATACATCCACACCACACACAAACATACACTCTCACAAAGACACATACACATTGATACACACATTCACACATGCATAAACGGACACACAAACTCAGACAGACATGTACACAGTCACACTCATGTGCACTCTCACACACACACACACACACACACACACACACACACACACACACACACACACACACACGCACACATTAATAGCATAAAGTGCATCCAGCCGGTTGTTATCACAGAATAAACCCTTCAGTCTTCTACAACAGCTGCTGTCGTGCTCTATTCTGTAATAACCACCGGCTGGATGTGCATTATGCCAATATTAACAGATTTAAAACATTAGATTACAATAATGCATTAGTAAAACACGTCATTGTTATTTAATGATAACTATAGTTATTCACAGATGTAAATCTAATATAAAATATCATTCATTATTTTTCTATTATATTCTATTTTAATATTATTGATATTTTTGAATCATTTTTTGGACTAGCTTATATTGTTTTTGTTTGTTTTCTCGTGTGTGTGTGTGTATGTGTGTGTGTGTGTGCTCTCTTGATTTTCTCAGTGATATTGTGGGCTTCACACAGTTGTCCAGCACCAGCACTCCTTACCAGGTTGTGGACTTTCTTAACAATCTCTACACAACCTTTGACGAGATCATCGACAACCATGATGTGTATAAGGTGGAAACCATCGGCGATGCATGTACGTCACTGTACAACCTCATCACCACAGGCTAAACGAAACATAATATTTATTCTGTAAAGCATCATTTATTTTTTCTGAAAACCGTAGTACCATAATGATTTTTTCTGACTTTTGTCTTTGTCGCAATTCGGATTTTTGAGTTCATTTTTTGTAATTTATTGTAAATTATTCTGACTTTGTCTTGTAATTCTGAGTTTACATCTTGTAATTATGACTTTTTTTCTTTTAATTCTGAGTCTATTTTTCATATTTCTTACTTTTTTGTTGTAATTCTAAGTTTATTAATCACAATTCTGACTTATTTCTTGTAATTCTGACTTTTTTTCTACTAATTCTGAGATTACGTCTCGCAATTCAGATTTTTTTTTGTAATTCTGTGTTTATTTCTTGTAATTCTGACTTTTTTCTTGTAACTGAATTTACGTCTGACTATTTTATTGTAATTTAGAGTTTTGCGTATCGCAATTTTGACGCAGGCACATGCACTGAGTTATTGTATCATAATTCTTACTTTCTCTTAATATTAAATTTAAGTTTCGTTATTCTGAAGGTTTCCTTGTAATTCTGAGTTTATTTCTTGTAAGTCTGACCTTTTTCTAGTAATTCTGAGATTACGTCTCGCAATTCCAATTTTTTTGTAATTCTGAGTTTATTTCTTGTATTTCTGACTTTTTCTTGTAATTCTGAGTTTTTCTCGTAATTCTGAGTTTATTTCTGGTAATTCTGACTTTTTCTTGTAATTCTGAGTTTATTTCTCATAATTCTGACTTTTTCTCGTATTTTTGATTTTTTTCTCATAATTCTGACTTTTTCTAGTAATTCTGAGTTTATTTCTTGTATTTCTGACTTTTTCTAGTAATTCTGAGTTTATTTCTTGTATTTCTGACTTTTTCTTGTAATTCTGAGTTTTTCTCGTAATTCTGAGTTTATTTCTGGTAATTCTGACTTTTTCTTGTAATTCTGAGCTTATTTCTTGTATTTCTGACTTTTTCTTGTAATTCTGAGTTTTTCTCGTAATTCTGAGTTTATTTCTTGTATTTCTGACTTTTTCTTGTAATTCTGAGTTTTTCTCGTAATTCTGAGTTTATTTCTGGTAATATTGACTTTTTCTTGTAATTCTGAGTTTATTTCTCATAATTCTGACTTTTTCTCGTATTTCTGATTTTTTTTTCTCATAATTCTGACTTTTTCTAGTAATTCTGAGTTTATTTCTTGTATTTCTGACTTTTTCTAGTAATTCTGAGTTTATTTCTTGTATTTCTGACTTTTTCTAGTAATTCTGAGTTTATTTCTTGTATTTCTGACTTTTTCTTGTAATTCTGAGTTTTTCTCGTAATTCTGAGTTTATTTCTCATAATTCTGACTTTTTCTAGTAATTCTGAGTTTATTTCTTGTATTTCTGACTTTTTCTTGTAATTCTGAGTTTTTCTTATAATTCTGAGTTTATTTCTCATAAATCTGACTTTTTCTCGTATTTCTGAGTTTTTTTCTCATAATTCTGACTTTTTCTCGTAATTCTGAGTTTATTTCTTGTAATTCTGACTTTTTCTTGTAATTCTGACTTTTTTTTATTCTGAGTCTATTTTTTGTATTTCTTACTTTTTTGTAATTCTAAGTTTATTCATCACAATTCTGACTTATTTCTTGTAATTCTGAGTTTATTTCTCGTAATTCTGACTTTTTTTCTAGTAATTCTGAGTTTACGTCTCGCAATTCCGATTTTTTGTAATTCTGAGTTTATTTCTTGTAATTCTGACTTTTTCTCGTAACTCTGAGTTTATTTCTCACAATTCTGAGTTTATTTCTCATAATTCTGACTTTTTCTCGTATTTCTGATTTTTTTCTCTCATAATTCTGACTTTTTCTAGTAATTCTGAGTTTATTTCTTGTATTTCTGACTTTTTCTAGTAATTCTGAGTTTATTTCTTGTATTTCTGACTTTTTCTTGTAATTCTGACTTTTTCTTGTAATTCTGAGTTTATTTCTCATAATTCTGGCTTTTTATCGTAATTCTGAGTTTATTTCTTGTATTTCTGACTTTTTCTTGTAATTCTGAGTTTTTCTCGTAATTCTGAGTTTATTTCTGGTAATTCTGACTTTTTCTTGTAATTCTGAGTTTATTTCTCATAATTCTGACTTTTTCTCGTATTTCTGATTTTTTTTCTCATAATTCTGACTTTTTCTAGTAATTCTGAGTTTATTTCTTGTATTTCTGACTTTTTCTAGTAATTCTGAGTTTATTTCTTGTATTTCTGACTTTTTCTTGTAATTCTGAGTTTTTCTCGTAATTCTGAGTTTATTTCTCATAATTCTGACTTTTTCTAGTAATTCTGAGTTTATTTCTTGTATTTCTGACTTTTTCTTGTAATTCTGAGTTTTTCTTATAATTCTGAGTTTATTTCTCATAAATCTGACTTTTTCTCGTATTTCTGAGTTTTTTTCTCATAATTCTGACTTTTTCTCGTAATTCTGAGTTTATTTCTTGTAATTCTGACTTTTTCTTGTAATTCTGACTTTTTTTTATTCTGAGTCTATTTTTTGTATTTCTTACTTTTTTGTAATTCTAAGTTTATTCATCACAATTCTGACTTATTTCTTGTATTTCTGAGTTTATTTCTCGTAATTCTGACTGTTTTTCTAGTAATTCTGAGTTTACAACTCGCAATTCTGACTTTTTCTTGGAATTCTGACTTTTTTTTATTCTGAGTCTATTTTTTGTATTTCTTACTTTTTTGTAATTCTGAGTTTATTCATCACAATTCTGACTTATTTCTTGTAATTCTGAGTTTATTTCTCGTAATTCTGACTTTTTTTCTAGTAATTCTGAGTTTACGTCTCGCAATTCCGATTTTTTGTAATTCTGAGTTTATTTCTTGTAATTCTGACTTTTTCTCGTAACTCTGAGTTTATTTCTCATAATTCTGACTTTTTCTCGTAATTCTGAGTTTATTTCTCATAATTCTGACTTTTTCCTCGTAATTCTGAGATTATTTCTCATAATTCTGACTTTTTCTTGTAATTCAGATTTTTGCTCTTGTAACTCTGAGTTTAAGTCTTGTAATTCAGACTTTTTTCTTTTAAATTCTGCGTCTATTTTTCGTATTTCTTACTTTTTCTTTGTAATTCCGAGTTTATTTATCGCAATTCTGACTTATTTCTTGTAATTCTGAGTTTATTTCTTGCAATTCTGACTTATTTCTTGTAATTCTGAGTTTGTCTTGCATTTTTGTTTGTTTTGTTTGAGAAATGTATGAAAGTCTGATAAAAAGACAAAGATAAACGACTTAAAGAGGGAAAGAACTACAATCCCATTAAGCATTGCACTTCATACAATCAATAAAAAGATTACAGACTGTTCATATAGAAATTCATTAATTTAAGTTGTTGGTTCTGTCTATAGTAAAAACACATTGAGAAATAAGTAGTTTGACAGTGTGGAGAGATACTATTATGTCATTGGTTGTGCTTCATAGAAGTGGGCAGGGCGAAAATAGTAATTTGTCACACATTACCTACAGTGACTCTCTGTTAAGTGGAATTCCTGCACAGCATCATGGGTAATGTAGTTTTCAGAGTAATGAATGATCTCTGCATTAATTCAAAGAATTGTTGTATAAATAAGTTAATAGTTTAAAATCTATTAAAAATGAGTTTCATTTCCCTATGGAGAGCCTGAATGCCTATTCTCTGTAATTGTGAGCGTGCAGATGTGATTGTGTGTGTGTTGTGCCGCAGATATGGTGGTTTCGGGGGTCCCGCAAGAAAACGGGATCCTGCACGCATCTGAAATCGCTAGCATGGCTCTGGATCTGGTGTCCGTCTGCAAAACCTTCAGGATCCCACACAGACCCCAAACACAGCTGCAGATACGTGCGGGAATACACTCCGGTGCGCACCAAAACTCACATTAATCAGCATTCACACCAACATATTTATGCATATAATTAAACCTGAGATTAATCAGCATTCACCTGCATTTACAATGAGGGACCATCTCTCCCTCATTAGCATAAACAGCCCTGAGTAAGAAGCAGCTGTCTGCCATTTTTGAATGATATAGTATAGGTAATATTATCTCAGTGGCATGGACATTGTTTGTTGTAATGTAAGGTCTTGGTCAGTATGGTTTTATTTGGTATTTTTTGGTGGTTTCCTTCAGGTCCTGTAGTTGCAGGAGTCGTAGGTACAAAGATGCCGAGATATTGTCTGTTTGGAGACACAGTGAACACGGCGTCCCGCATGGAGTCCACCAGTGAAGGTAATGCAATCAAACATCAGTGCTTATCCTATAATACATAGCTTTTATTAGTAGCTTTAATCAGCAGCTGTTAAATAATGGAAATATTCATGATTGTGTGATCAGCATTAGAAAATTAAACACACATGCTTAATTTCACATCAATTGAAGTTCATTTTTCGCAAAGAATACAAATAAAACAGGTGATTGAAATTTTTTTTTTGCAATTTCACTTTTTCCTTTACAAAGCATTGAAATAAAGATTCAGAGAAGGGTGCAGAATGATCTAAAAGCAATGTTAACTGTTCTCCAGAGTGTGTTTTGAGGTGCATATGTTTACTGTAGTGTTTTGTGGTTCGGTTTTGTGTGCAGCGCTGAAGATCCAGTGCAGCTCTAGTGCGTTTTACCTGCTGGAGGAGATAGGCGGATACCTGCTCACCTGCAGAGGAGTTTTACAGGTCAAGGTGAGACTCTGAATACTCGTTCATTCATTTGATCTTTTCTTCACTTGTCAACTTTGTTACCGTCAACACTTTTATCGTCAATTCTGTTATCGTCAATTCTGTTATCGTCAATTCTGTTATCGTCAATTCTGTTATCGTCAACTCTGTTATCGTCAACTCTGTTACCGCCAACGCTGTTACCGCCAACGCTGTTACCGCCAACGCTGTTATCGTCAACTCTGTTATCGTCAACTCTGTTATCGTCAATTCTGTTATCGTCAATTCTGTTATCGTCAACTCTGTTTTCGTCAATTCTGTTATCGTCAATTCTGTTATCGTCAATTCTGTTATCGTCAACTCTGTTATCGTCAACTCTGTTATCGTCAGTTCTGTTATCGTCAGTTCTGTTATCGTCAACTCTGTTATCATCAATTCTGTTATCGTCAATTCTGTTATCGTCAACTCTGTTATCGTCAACTCTGTTATCGTCAGTTCTGTTATCGTCAGTTCTGTTATCGTCAATTCTGTTATCGTCAATTCTGTTATCGTCAACTCTGTTATCGTCAACTCTGTTATCGTCAACTCTGTTATCGTCAATTCTGTTATCGTCAATTCTGTTATCGTCAACTCTGTTATCGTCAGTTCTGTTATCGTCAATTCTGTTATCGTCAATTCTGTTATCGTCAATTCTGTTATCGTCAGTTCTGTTATCGTCAACTCTGTTATCGTCAGTTCTGTTATCGTCAACTCTGTTATCGTCAATTCTGTTATCGTCAGTTCTGTTATCGTCAACTCTGTTATCGTCAATTCTGTTATCGTCAGTTCTGTTATCGTCAACTCTGTTATCGTCAGTTCTGTTATCGTCAACTCTGTTATCGACAATTCTGTTATCGTCAATTCTGTTATCGTCAATTCTGTTATCGTCAACTCTGTTATCGTCAATTCTGTTATCGTCAATTCTGTTATCGTCAACTCTGTTATCGTCAATTCTGTTATCGTCAATTCTGTTATCGTCAACTCTGTTATCGTCAACTCTGTTATCGTCAATTCTGTTATCGTCAACTCTGTTATCGTCAACTCTGTTATCGTCAATTCTGTTATCGTCAGTTCTGTTATCGTCAACTCTGTTATCGTCAATTCTGTTATCGTCAATTCTGTTACCGTCAATTCTGTTATCGTCAGCTCTGTTATCGTCAACTCTGTTATCGTCAACTTTGTTACCATCAAACTCTGTTATTATCAACTCTGTTATCGTTAATTGTAAATTTTTAGCATATTGTTCCAGTTTAAGCAAAATAAATAGAAAAATGCTTGAAATATACTCCTAATTCTGGAATGAGTCTGTCAGACTGATGTGTAAGTGGTTTTGATGTGTGCTTATCAGGGTAAAGGTGACATGGTGACGTACTGGCTGGAAGGAAAGTGCTCTAAAGACATGAAAAAACCCACAACACAGCAGGAATCTGAGAAACCCGAGGAGGAGAAAGAGGATTATTCCAGTATCCCAGGAGTCCTCAGCGCTTCTGAAAACACTGACACAAACTAACATCTCTGTAGCAACACTTCTGTCCTTTATAGACCTAAAGGTTTGTGATGTTATTCAGGAAGGGGAAATATACTCCTTCTGTACGGTTAGCGAATCATTTTTCTTCAGTATTTCCTCAGTGTTTGTAGCATCAGAATTATTAAAGATACAGTACTTGTGAGGAACTGATAATAATATACACAGAGCTGGGTAGATTATTTATGAATTGTAATCTAATTACAAATTGCATGACACAGTTTTAGATTGCACATTTATGATAATGTAATCTGACTAGGCATGGGACGATAACCGTTCTCAAGATTTGGAAAAGTCAGGGTTGTAAAACCGTCAAAATTTTCTGTAATACTGTTTCTAAGGTATGTGTAATATTTTTTATTTACTTTTTTAAATTTTTTTATCCAAGGTTATCATACCGTCAGAATCTTATACCGGCCCATGCCTAAATCTGACTTTTCAATTTAGATTAATTTTATTGTAATTCAATCTACTACTGGATTGTATTTAGGTTACTTTTATGGTAAAATAATCTTAATACTTTTAAATTGCATTTAGATTACTTTCATGGTAATGTAATCTGACTACATATGGATTACATTTAAATTACTTTCATGGTTACATAATCTGATTAATTTTGGATTACATTTAGATTACTTTCATGGTAATGTAGTATGACTACATATGGATTTCATTTAGATTACTTTCATGGTAATGTAATCTGACTACATTTGGATTACATTTAGATTACTTTCGTGGTTACATAATCTGACTAATTTTGGATTACATTTAGATTACTTTCATGGTTACATAATCTGACTAATTTTGGATTACATTTAGATTACTTTCGTGGTTACATAATCTGACTAATTTTGGATTACATTTAGATTACTTTCGTGGTTACATAATCTGACTAATTTTGGATTACATTTAGATTACTTTCGTGGTTACATAATCTGACTAATTTTGGATTACATTTAGATTACTTTCATGGTTACATAATCTGACTAATTTTGGATTACATTTAGATTGCTTTCATGGTAATGTAATCTGACGGTATGATAACCTTGGATAAAAATATCACGGTTTCACAAGATTACGATATTGTGACTACTGCTCTAAAATATATTCTTTTTAAATGTCTGGGTAAAAAACTAAAACTTTTTCCCCTTTGAAATTGAAATTTGATATTTGGAACAGTAAATATGTCAGACTAAATAATTCAAATGAATCATTGACTTCTGCTGTCTTCATTAGTTTCTAAAACACAGATTTCTTTACATCTTTGGATATTTTTTCTGCTGGAGATACTGTTGTCTTAAAAAACAAAACAAAAAAGTAAATAAAAATTATTACACATACCTTAGAAACGGTAATACAGAAAATTTTGACGGTTTTACAACCTTGACTTTTCCAAACCGCGGTATACCTTGAAAACGTTTATCATCACATGCCTAAATCTGACTACTCTTGGATTTCATTTAGATTACTTTTATGGTAATTAAATCTGACTACATTTGGATTTCATTTAGATTACTTGGTAACACTTTATTTTGATGGTCCCCCTTTAGATAGTCTGCTGACCATAAGTTACTTTTCAAGTTCTTATCTGTTTACTCTCATCTGGGTAGAGTCTGTAGATTGTCTTTTAAATGTCCTTAGGCAATCACTACAATGTCTACAACATGTAAACATATATTAAACTTTCGGTAAGTTAAGTGTTACCAATTTAGGTTCTAGATGTTCAACAATGTATTAGTAGATATGCAACAAATCTTCAACAGATGTTCAACAGTGTATAAGTAGATATGCAAAAAATCCTCAACATTTAGGTTCTAGATGTTCAACAGTGTATCAGGAGATATTCATGAAATCTTCAACAGATGTTCAACAGTGTATTAGTAGATATGCAACAAATCCTCAACATCTATTAAACTTTTGGTAAGTAACGTGTTACCAAATTAGGTTGCAGATGTTCAACAGTGTATTAGTAGATATGCAACAAATCCTCAACAAGTTTTCAGTACATTTACCACCAAGATTTTGTTGTTGTTATTGTCTGCATGTAGTTGTTAACCAGTTTATCAATAGACTTTCAGTAAACATTGAGATGCCTATAAGTAGCAACACAACATAATTTAAAATGAACTTTAATCAAATATAAAGTTAGGGTTAGGTACAATTTTCATACAGGTATTTGCAAGAGTGTTCAATTAACTATTCATTGCATTTAACTTAACTTTCAGTAGACAGTTAATTTACTTGAAGGTACATTTATCTGCTCATCTGTTGTCACACTAGGCCCATCAAAATGAAGTGAAAACCTAAAAAATGCTGTTGAATGACTGTAAGGAGCCAACACCGCAGCCAGCATGGTTACTAGTCAGTAAATGTTCAGCAGATAGTCAACAGACAGGTATTAGCAACACTGATGCAAGTATTTGAAGAAAAAGACACAACAGCACCACACGTACAAGAACATAAAAATAAATACCAGAGTCATTAGTTTGTCCAACTGCTTTTAATTTATTGCTGTCAAAACAAAAATAAATAAAAAGATTAACGCCGAGGTAATTAAGCTGAAGAAAACATTCGGTTCAGGACAATTAAGAACAATTGTTGTTACATTTGAAGAGTTCAGATGCAAAACCTTTAAGTGCCATATTACATTCATTCATTCATTTTCTTTTCGGCTTAGTCCCTTTATTAATCTGGGGTCGCCACAGCGGAATGAATCGACAACTTATCCAGCATATGTTTTACGCAGCGGATGCCCTTTCAGCTGCAACCCATCACTGGGAAACATCCATACACACTCATTCACACTCATACTGTACACTATACGGACAATTTAGCCTACCCAATTCACCTATACCATTTCTTTGGACTTGTGGGGGAAACCGGAGCACTCGGAGGAAACCCACACGAACACGGGGAGAACATGCAAACTCCACACAGAAACGCCAACTGACCCAGCCAAGGCTCGAACCAGCGACCTTCTTGCTGTGAGGCGAACGTGCTACCCACTGTGCCACCGTGACGCCGCCATATAATTTTTTTTCTAAAATGCATATTTTTTTCAGGCTCTGTTCAATAATTTCATTATTTTTGTGGCAAAAGAACTGTTTTTTTTCATTGTCTTTGGCTTAAAAAAAAAAAACTAATTTTAGAAAAACAAATTAGAGGTGGCGCAGTGGGTAGCACGTTTGCCTCACAGCAAGAAGGTTGCTGGTTTGAGCCTTGGCTGGGTCAGGTGGCATTTCTGTGTGGAGTTTGCATGTAACAGGATTCATCTGTCACTGATGACTCTACATCAGTTGATGTGTTCTCATCACTAGATAGGTCAACAGCACTGGATTCTTCACGTCCTAATGATGTACCAGGAATCAGATAATCTGAACGTGAAATCAATACAAATGCAATATCCAAATTTTAATTTAGTTTTTCTGCAATATACTATTTGAAACAATGCTCAAAATACACTTTAAGAATAAAAACATGAAAACCACTAACAACCAGTTTAATCTATACAAACTAATACACACAGTGTCTGTATTAACTTATACATTATACAAAAAAAAATATGTACAGCTGTTACTTTGCTGCTGCGTTGAAAGCTCCACTACTTGCTGACAAAGTTCACTGTTCAAGGCTTCCAGCTGATTAACTTTATTTTGTAATACTTCTGCCTTGTTCTGCCACATCAGTATTTCTTGCTTTATTGGTTTCGTTGTAATCACTGGAAGTAAAACAGAGTGACAGTTATATTTCACCTTTTGTATACAGTGTTAACATTTATATAATTATACTGTATGAAGTTAGCAGTTTGCAGTCTAAGGATACATTATTAAAGCATGCAAAACTACTTGAAGTTTATACAAGTTTTCATGACAGATGGTGATTGAGTGGCCAAGTTGAATTTTTTGCCTTTATCACTGTGTCTGGACTTGAAAACAAAAATATTTATGCTTTTTAAAATCTAGTTTATAACAACTGACTAGTACTACCATATAGGCTAAGTTGAAATAGATCTAAGAAGCTATGTTGATGCGAGCTGATCACTTTCCATTAGGCCTACTTGAAACAGTAACACGGTCAAACCACAAGTAACATTACAGTTAGGTCAAAAACTTCATACGTACCTTTTCCTCCACGGTTGTTCCGTATGGATCGATCACGGAGAACAAATAGGCTTTTCTGCCGTTAAGGAAGCTTTATTTAGGCAGCAATCCTTTTTAAGCAACTTTTAAGTAGTTTTCCTGTAGAGGGCGCTTAGCTGCATATAATTTGAAGTCGAGTCTCTACCTCTATGGGAGAGATTAAAAACACTGTCATATTTTATGAAAACGAATTATATTACTTCTAGCCATCTCATTTACACATCAAAATTGTCCTGCTAACATTTAAAAAATATTAAATAAAGTTTTTTTTTTGAGTAATCGGAAATGACCATGTGATGACAGCGCTTAGAAATGTAACAGGTACCCTGTGACATCAACATATGTTAGTACGCCGTACAAAGTCGGACCAATGACTGTAAAAGCCGATATAAAAATAATTAAAAACAAACTTTACTAAGATTAATAATTAGATTAATAATATGAATGCAAACCGCACAGAAAAAAAAATATATTTCATTTAAAATAAAATGTAGCTCTTAAACATCTGAGCCGTCAAGTCCCGCCCATTTCCGGATTTGTCTTTTCCGCGCCAACAGAACATTATGCTGCATCTAAATTCATGAGTTCGTGTTGTAGCAGTTTAGGTAATGAATTTTCGCGAATCTAAATTATAAAGTAAATTAAGTAAAAATAATAGGTTTAATCAGCTGTGTAGATGAGCACTTTTTTAACATTACTCATTTATGTTAGTAATACAAAAACAAGTCACGTCTGAAATTAATATAGATGCAAAGAAAAAGATTATTCCATGGTAAAATGAAGTGTAGACGATGCAAGAAAAGCATGAAAATGGTGACATCTTCTTGTAAAGGCAGCTGCAAGTGGTAAGTATATATATTTATCCATATCATTCATTTTCTTTTTGGCTTAGTCCCTTTATTAATCCGGGGTCACCACAGCGGATTGAACCGCCAACTTATCCAGCATATGTTTTACGCAGCGGATGCCCTTCCAGCCACAACCCATCTCTGGAAAACATCTTTACACACTCCTTCACACTCATACACTACGGACAATTTAGCCTACCCATTTCACCTAAACCACATGTTTTTGGACTTGTGGGGGAAACCAGAGCACCCGGAGGAAACCCATGCCAACATAGGAGAACATGCAAACCCCACACAGAAATGCCACTTGACCCAGCCAAGGCTCAAACCAGCAACCTTCTTGTTGTAAGGCGAACGTGCTACCCACTGCGCCACCTCTAATTTGTTTTTCTAAAATTAGTTTTTTTTTAAGCCTACTGTTAAAGACAATGAAAAAAAACAGTTCTTTGCCACAAAAATAGTTCAATTACTGAACTGAGCCTGAAAAAAATATGCATTTTAGAAAAAAAATTATATGGCGGCGTCACGGTGGCACAGTGGGTAGCACGTTCGCCTCACAGCAAGAAGGTCGCTGGTTCGAGCCTTGGCTGGGTCAGTTGGCGTTTCTGTGTGGAGTTTGCATGTTCTCCCCGTGTTCGTGTGGGTTTCCTCCGAGTGCTCCGGTTTCCCCCACAAGTCCAAAGAAATGGTATAGGTGAATTGGGTAGGCTAAATTGTCCGTATAGTGTACAGTATGAGTGTGAATGAGTGTGTATGGATGTTTCCCAGTGATGGGTTGCAGCTGAAAGGGCATCCGCTGCGTAAAACATATGCTGGATAAGTTGTCGATTCATTCCGCTGTGGCGACCCCAGATTAATAAAGGGACTAAGCCGAAAAGAAAATGAATGAATGAATGTAATATGGCACTTAAAGGTTTTGCATCTGAACTCTTCAAATGTAACAACAATTGTTCTTAATTGTCCTGAACCGAATGTTTTCTTCAGCTTAATTACCTCGGCGTTAATCTTTTTATTTATTTTTGTTTTGACAGCAATAAATTAAAAGCAGTTGGACAAACTAATGACTCTGGTATTTATTTTTATGTTCTTGTACGTGTGGTGCTGTTGTGTCTTTTTCTTCAAATACTTGCATCAGTGTTGCTAATACCTGTCTGTTGACTATCTGCTGAACATTTACTGACTAGTAACCATGCTGGCTGCGGTGTTGGCTCCTTACAGTCATTCAACAGCATTTTTTAGGTTTTCACTTCATTTTGATGGGCCTATTGTGACAACAGATGAGCAGATAAATGTACCTTCAAGTAAATTAACTGTCTACTGAAAGTTAAGTTAAATGCAATGAATAGTTAATTGAACACTCTTGCAAATACCTGTATG
Source organism: Danio kyathit (assembly GCA_903798195.1). Lineage (NCBI taxonomy): Eukaryota > Metazoa > Chordata > Actinopteri > Cypriniformes > Danionidae > Danio > Danio kyathit. Next base: position 55,198,401 of record LR812541.1, read on the forward strand.
AAAATTGTACCTAACCCTAACTTTATATTTGATTAAAGTTCATTTTAAATTATGTTGTGTTGCTACTTATAGGCATCTCAATGTTTACTGAAAGTCTATTGATAAACTGGTTAACAACTACATGCAGACAATAACAACAACAAAATCTTGGTGGTAAATGTACTGAAAACTTGTTGAGGATTTGTTGCATATCTACTAATACACTGTTGAACATCTGCAACCTAATTTGGTAACACGTTACTTACCAAAAGTTTAATAGATGTTGAGGATTTGTTGCATATCTACTAATACACTGTTGAACATCTGTTGAAGATTTCATGAATATCTCCTGATACACTGTTGAACATCTAGAACCTAAATGTTGAGGATTTTTTGCATATCTACTTATACACTGTTGAACATCTGTTGAAGATTTGTTGCATATCTACTAATACATTGTTGAACATCTAGAACCTAAATTGGTAACACTTAACTTACCGAAAGTTTAATATATGTTTACATGTTGTAGACATTGTAGTGATTGCCTAAGGACATTTAAAAGACAATCTACAGACTCTACCCAGATGAGAGTAAACAGATAAGAACTTGAAAAGTAACTTATGGTCAGCAGACTATCTAAAGGGGGACCATCAAAATAAAGTGTTACCGATTACTTTTATGGTAACTAAATCTGACTACATTTGGATTACATTTAGATTACTTTTATGGTAATTAAATCTGACTACATTTGGATTTCATTTAGATTACTTTTATGGTAATTAAATCTTACAACATTTGGATTACATTTAGAATACGTTTATGGTAATTAAATCTGACTACATTTGGATTTAATTTAGATTACTTTTATGGTTACGTAATCTAGCTAATTTTGAATTACATTTAGATTACTTTCATGGTAATTTAATCTGACTACATTTGGATTACATTTAGATTACTTTTATGGTAATTAAATCTGACTACATTTGGATTTAATTTAGATTACTTTTATGGTTACGTAATCTAGCTAATTTTGAATTACATTTAGATTACTTTCATGGTAATTTAATCTGACTACATTTGGATTACATTTAGATTACTTTTATGGTTACGTAATCTAGCAAATTTTGAATTACATTTAGATTACTTTTATGGTAATTAAATCTGACTACATTTGGATTACATTTAGATTACTTTTATGGTTACGTAATCTAGCAAATTTTGAATTACATTTAGATTACTTTTATGGTAATTAAATCTGACTACATTTGAATTACATTTAGATTACTTTTATGGTTACGCAATCTAGCTAATTTTGAATTACATTTAGATTACTTTCATGGTAATTAAATCTGACTACATTTGGATTACATTTAGATTACTTTTATGGTTACGTAATCTAGCTAATTGTGAATTACATTTAGATTACTTTTATGGTAATTAAATCTGACTACATTTCGATTACATTTCGATTACTTTCATTGTAATTTAATCTGACTACATTTGGATTACATTTAAAGTTCTTTTGTGCAAAACCTTGTTTGATGGCATAAATATTGAATCAGGATAATCCTGTACTACTAAAAGCACATCTGATGACTTTAAAACACTTGCTAACAATTAAGTACATTTAGAAAACAGCAACATTAAAACAACCAATATTGAAAAACATCACAGAAATATCAAATACTTTATAAAAAAACACTATAAGTGCAGATTAAACATTAAACAACAGCAACATTGCAAATGTGAAGAATCATCAACATATATCAGGGCTCGAAATTAACCTTTTTTCTTGGTAGCACTGGTGCTCCTAACTTTAAAATGTAGGCGCACCAGTCAAAATTTAGTCGCACCCACCAATTATGAGCACCGTTGCTAAGTTTTATATAAACTGATTTATTGCATTTGAAATCAACACTAATCAAAACTAACAAGCAAAAAATATATATGCTTGCGTGAGGAAAAGGTCTCAACGAAATCCCGTTATCACCAGAAAATAAATTTTTATAACATAATTGAGTGACCAAAAGATACACGGACGGACCGCTCACCGGCCCTGCACGCACTACTTGACATCAATGTATCTGTTATCGATAACTGTGCCGTGTTCTCATGGGTGATGTCTGATATTGCACAGATGCTTTTGAAATATACCTTATTATTTGTATACATCATTTTAATAGCAATACTGGTCTTTTCATAAGCTGCAATATTAGTTTAATCTTAGTCAATGCAAGCCCTTTTGCGATGGTGTACGTGGTGTTAACTTTTACTTATAGCTGCACGGCTGACAGCATCTGGCGATTAAATGAAGGGTTAAACAGAACATCTCGTGCTTAAAATGTGTAGATGAGGCAAACAGTTACCTGAAAATTCCGTCCCACAGACTTTACAGTGAATGCTTTAGTTATTTTCATAGCGGACTTGAAGCCAATGGAAGTCTTTTATCCACTCTTCGACACATGTAGATTGTGGGTTAACATTCACCACGATCAGTAATCAGATGTGCCATTATGTGGTTTCTAAAATAAACCGATCGCGCGCAACAATTTTATGCACTCGCACAAATGCTTCAAAATGGTCGCAATTTCGAGCCCTCTATATGTGTTCTTTATTATGTAAAAATATTTAAAGAGAAAAATTTGGAGAATTTACAAATTGTGAAAAAACTTGGCATTTTGTAAATCATATGTAATCATGTAATCCATAATAAAGTAACTGTAGTCTGATTACGAGTATTTTAAAAAGGAGTTTACTCTAATTACATGTTCTTAATCTTGATTTTTGTAATTACATAATCCAGATTATATGTAATCCCTTGCTACCCAAATCTGGATATACAGTATATTTATTATTAAACGAAATCCATGTGATGAAAAATGTCAATTGTTTATTTTCATGTAATCCTATTCCTTACATAATGGAACTATTTTAAAAAAATGATGGTTTATTGACCAAGGATGTATTAATAATTGGTTGAAAAATAACATCAAAGATGTTTATATTAGAAATAAATGCTGTTCAAGAAACGCTTCTTTTCACCGAGTCTTCATATAAATGCAAACAAACAACATTACAGAGAAAATCTGAGCTCAGGTGCATTGGAAAGAGAAGCTCTTCAATAAATGACTCTCTCTCATTCTGTGTGTGTGTGTGTGTGTGTGTGTGTGTGTGTGTGTGTGTGTGTGTGTGTGTGTGTGTGTGTGTGTGTGTGTGTGTGTGTGTGTGTGTGTGTGTGTGTGTGTGTGTGTGTGTGCGTGCGTGTGCGTGTGTGATATTTGATGCTCATTCAAAATAGTAAAAATAATCTTTTAAGACCACATTTTTAAGCTTCGGAAGGTAAGAAATTAAGTTTCTGAAGGATTTTTACTTTTCAGTCATTGTACTCTACGTTAAATTGTACATCATAGCATGATGATGTGTAATTTCAACTGAAACAGAATGTTGAGTGGTTGGGGTTTCATTTTGAGCTTCACCTGTCATTAGCAGCAACTAACAGGGGTGTGGCTAAGCATATTTCACCTAATCAGAGTCATCAGAGAAAGACTGTACTGCTTGGCATTTTAGAGATTATTTTCCAGTGGTTTAATTTGTTGGTAGAGCTGGAATGACCAGCTAAAACCAATTTGACCAGCCTGGAAATGGCCAAAAAATCAGGCTGCACAGCTTAATGCTTTTCTTACTTAGGGGTTTTTTGGTATATGGATTAGAAACTCTATCAAGAAGCATTTTTCAGACACATGCATTTTTTTGTCATGTTTTCAGAAATTAAGTGAGGTTTTTCCAAAGCAAGCTAAATACTCGGCCATTTGGGATAAGCTAAATAATCTATTCAAACCTAAAACAAGATGTTTTTCCCCACTGCCAGATTATTTAGCTTGTTTTAAAGACAATTTCTTAAAAACAAATTGTGCTTGTCAAGAAATTGCATGATTTGAGAATATTTTAGATGGTCAGCCAAATATAAGCCAGTCACCCTGCTAAAAAAAACAGCTTAAACCAACCTACGCTGGTTGGCTGGTTTTAGCTGGTTGACCAGCCTGGTTTTAGAGGGGGTTGGGCCATTTCTAGGCTGATTTCCAGCCTGGTCTTAGCTGGTCAGGCTGGAAAATGACCAGCTTAAACCAGCTTGACCAGTCTGACCATAGCTGGTTTTGGCTGGTCAAGCTGCTTTTAGCTGGTTTAAGCTGGTCATTTTCCATCCTGACCAGCTAAGACCAGGCTGAAAATGGCTGGAAACCAGCCTAGAAATGGCCAAAACCCCTCTAAAACCAGGCTGTTTAAGCTGGATTTTTTCAGCAGGACAACCAGTGTGTTTCAAACAGTTAAGTTGTTTTTTCAGTAGAGAACTGAATTAATATGTTCAAAGATAGTTATGAGCAATAATGAAGATATTAGCTTAACATCTCACCTTGACCGGAAATTATACATCTTGTCTTGTCTTTAATCTTTTGGACACAAAACATTAGAGTACGTTTGATAGTATTACACTAACCCCCGGTTTCACAAACAAGGTTTAAGGCTAGTCTTGGATTAAATTGCATGTTTGAGCTGTCTCAACTGAAAATAACTTGCAGTGAGATGTCTTAAAATATGTCAGTGTCATTTTTTGTCTACAGGTGCACACCAGTAATGTATTTTTCTAAGGCTGTTTTTATAAATGTGGCTTAAATAGCCTAATTTAACTAAGGTCTAGTCCTGGCTTAAGCTAAGCCCTGTTTGTGAAACTGGGCCTAAATGTTTTCTTCTGCTTAAGCTAAATTAATCAATCGTTTTCCAACACCATTCCGCTAAACGTGTGTTTTCGTTTGTTACAATGGCATTGTTTACTTTATGCTCTCCAATATGGCCGACTTCTGACACATCATGCTAAAGCTAAAATTACGATCATGTTGTGTGGGTTAATATTGATGTCTTTTAGTTATAGAAATGTTGTCTAAAGTAGTCAGTATGAGCGTGTCAGACACAGCTGTTTCCCGCTGATTATAAATGTGAAAGAGCGGAGTGTTTTTCAGCGATGAGAGGAGTAATCAGGCGTCTGAAGGGCCTGCATAATGAAATGCGTGAGCAACAGACGAGCACAAAAGAGCCATTCAACTCAATCATTTCATTAACATCACAGAGAGAGCAGATGAAAGACCGCAGACCTTCTTCACTGCTAATTATTATTAGCAGGAGATTTACCTCAAACCCACGGTGAACTCCTGCTGCTTCAGAAAAACGAGCTGAAATTAAGGACAATTCGTGAAATACGTATAATCTGTTAAAATAATCCTAGCAAACATCACTTCACTGTTGTGAGCTGTTTATTAATTATCATGATCTCATTCACACTTGCTCGGTGTAAAACATAAAACAGTTAGCCTATTGTACAGAGTTCCCGTGAAAACGGGTTTGCAGCATCGCACATGAAAAATGCTCGCGGTACTGTTTCGAACCACTATAAAGTGTATTATACTTCATATATCAGTCCCGTAGCCAGCCTGGTGAAAGGGGTGGTTCTTTTTTCTCAAAAAGTGGACCTTTTTGCAGTTATACGCCTGTTTCTATTTAACTATAGGAGATTTAAATACTGCATTTACTGACATTTTAAGCAGCACTTTTTACTTTTTATTAGCTAGTCAGATGTCATTATAATCACACTTTTTAATGTACTAAAAATATTTCCTAAAAATTTGCAATAAAGAAAAATTAAAACAAGACTAATTTTTAAAACACAAATTTATTACATCATATATCATTAGGAAAAAATAGGAATCTGTTAAAGTTTTTAAGTTAAAAAACTGTAGCCTATACATTTATTAGACAAAAAACAAACTGGCCAGCACATTCAACTGTATGTAAAAAAAAAAATAAATATAAAAAATAATAAATATAAAAAATAATCATTAAAACATAATAATAATAATAATAATAATAATAATAATAATAATAATAATAATAATAAAATGATAATAATGAATTCTTCAGATTTTTTCTAGCCTCTTTGGTAAAAAAAAGTACATTTGAGAATTCCTGCATATGAACTATAGCCAAAATATATTCCAATTAATGTAATATGCTCCGCAGCGCTTCTGGTGCATTATTCACACCTTTTTATTGCTCATTTTTATTTCAGGAATAAGGGCCAAGATTTAGAATAAAAGTTACCTGCAATGTTTTCTCTGTTTAAAAACAATACAGTAGTGAAAGAAGACTTCTCTTACATCAGATTATAGTCCCACTGAAGCAACAGCCGACAGAGGATTCCGTTTGGTCTTAGAGCCTTTTTCGATTGATTATTTTCATTATTTATGATAGCATAGCAGTCAAAATAGGACAAATAATCTCATGTATGGGACAAATTCTGGAGCTTTGTCAGTGAGGGGTGGGTCTTCCTAACTCCCCCTGGCTACAGGCCTAAAAAGTTAGAACAGATGTTTTATGCTGAGAGTAAACATGTTTTTAATAGAGTTTTGGCTGTAAAAGCGCACCTACAGGTGTTTCAGGCGAACCCCCCACCCCCGGCTACGGGCATGTACATTGTATTTACAATACTTTGTTAATGAATGATCCATACTAACTGATTAAACTGATACGTACTTGATTTTTTACTACAGTAAACTGGTACCGCAACTAGAAATAGAATTACCACAACAGATTAATTCAAGTAATTATTGTGTGGTTCAAAAACACACTGTTTACTATAGTATTTTAGCATGCGGGATAAAAGTAAAAACTTAAAAGTGTGTAGTCCACTCAAGATTAAACAGTTGTGTTCATTCATTTACCCTCAGTCCATTCAAGACCCTAAAGACGATTTTTAGCAGACATCCTGAAATTGAAGGTCATTGTGTGATATTGAACTCTTTAATTTCAAGACAACTGAGGAAATGTTGTAGTATACAATAGTATAATGTAGTATAATGTTGTAGAAGTATAACTTGTGAAAATTTGAGAATAGTCATTGTTTTGTGTAACAAACTTGTTAAATTTCAAGAAAAAAAAGTTGAGAATAAACATTAAATTTCAAGAATAAAGTCCTCATTGTTTATAGAAAAATGATTAATTTCAAGATAAAGTTGCAATAAAACGTTGAGGAAAAACTCATTAATCTTGAGAATAAAGTCATTAACTTTCAAGAAAAAATGTCTAAATAAAATGTTAACAGTAAACGCGTTACATTTCAAGAATAGACATTGTGTTTCAAGAAAAAGTCATTTAATTTTAAGCAGAAAAGTCTAAATAAAATGTTGAGAATTAACTAATTTTGAAAATAAAGTCAATGTTTTTAGGAAACAAATTGTTAAATTTCAAGAAAAAAGTTAAAAAATATATTATTTTAAACCAATTACATTGAGGAAAGATCATTTAGTTAAATGAGTTTTATCAAAATATGTGTTATTGCTTCCACTTCCATATAAGATAAACTAAACTCTTACCAAGAAAAATGTTTACCCAAAATTAAAGATAGAAACTGTATAAACATTTTAGAAACACTAACAATAAAATTAACAAATAAACGCACTCAATAAATATAAAAAAAAACAAATTTAATTCACAGTATTGAGGAAATCTTTAAAAAAAAATAACATTGCAACCAATGAAAAAAATGGTATACAGTATATACATACGGTTTATATGCAAATAACAATTATATAATAACTGTTTATTCACTGTACAAACATTATTTATATATTACACTTTGCTTTTAAAGCATGTTTATTGTGATCTTTATGAGCGATTTTTTTTTTCCCTCGAGCCCTGTTCAGTGTGCAGTCTTTCTAGTGCACTGCACCATCTAGTGGCTGAACACAAAAATGCAGGGTCACAAAATATAAAGTCAAATATGTCATATTTCCATGACTGATGTAACAAGAAGACAAGTAAACATTTGATATCTAGCAACTCATGTGTGTGTCAGGCTTCAGGCTGTTGTTTATTCAGTGTTGTTTGCTGATTGTGCTCTGTGTTTTCTCTCTCTTCTGCAGCTCCCACTGCGCTGCGATCCGTGTGCCATAGATGACGAAACCCCACGACAGCAGAACCACCAACACCAGAACCTGCACACACACAGATACACAGTCATACACACAAAGATGCAAAATTCATAAACATATATACAGAGAAGCACACGCACATAAAGAGACACACACACACACACATATGCATACATAAGACAGTCATACAAATGCACGCGCGCGCACACACACACACACACACACACACACACACACACACACACACACACACACACACACACACACACACACACACACAGTCATTCACAATACACGCACACATATCGAGTGTGTATGTATGATTCTGTGTGTGTGCATGTGTATGACTCATTGTATTGCTGTGTGTGTGTGCAGGTTCTGGTGTCGCTGGTTCTGCTGTGGTGGGGTTTCGTCATCTATGGCATATGGATCACATACCGAGTATTATTTATGTTATTTATTAAATTAGCCAATAAATTGTATTTTATTAACATCTACCCGAACCCTAAACCCAACCGTCACAGGACTGTAAAAATATTAATTATTGTTTTACAGTGTCATAAAAATGATGTTATATTGATGTATCCACAGCTGTGTCCTATCTAGACTTTACCGACTTTTATTTTTAACTAAAGCTATAAAAAATATAGAAATAGTTGTTGCATAGACGGGGAAAGTCTATGCCAGGGTACTGGAGAGGAGGATCTAGCTGATGGTTGAACCTAGGATCCAGGAGGAACAATGTGGTTTTCGTCCAGGCCGTGGTACACTGGACCAGCTCTATACCCTCACCAGCGTGCTCCAGGGTTCATGGGAGTATGCCCAACCAGTCCACATGTGTTTTGTGGACTTGGAGAAGGCGTTCGACCGTGTCCCTCGTGACATTCTGTGGAGGGTGCTGGTGGGAGTATGGGGTCAGAGGCGCTCTGTTAAGGGCCGTCTCGTCCCTGTATGAACAGAGTAGGAGTCTGGTTCACATTGCCGGCAATAAGTCAGACTTGTTTCCAGTGCATGTTGGGCTCCAGCTGGGCTGCCCCTTGTCACCAATTCTGTTCATAATTTTTATGGACAGAATTTCAAGTGCAGCCTTTGGCTGGAGGGGGTCCGGTTCAGGGACCACATGATCTCATCTCTGTTATTCGCAGATGATGTTGTTCTGTTGGCTTCATCTAACATGGACCTTCAGCATGCACTGGGGCGGTTTGCTGCAGAGTGTGATGCGGCTGAGATGAGAATCAGCACCTCCAAGTCCGAGATCATGGTGCTCCACTTGAAAAAGGTGGTTTGCCATCTCCAGGTTGGAGGAAAGTCCTTACCCCAGGTGGAGGAGTTCAAGTATCTCGGGTTTTGTTCACGAGTGAGGGAAGGATGGAGCGTGAGATTGATAGGCGGATTGGTGCAGTAATGCGGTCGATGTACCGGTCCGTTGTGGTAAAGAAGGAGCTGAGCTGAAAGGCAAAGCTTTTGATTTACCGGTCAATCTGCGTTCATAATCTCACCTATGGTCTTGAGCTTTGGGTGATGACCGAAAGGACAAGATATCGGATACAAGCGGCTGAAATGAGTTTCCTTCGCAGGATTGCAGGGCGCACGCCTATAGATAGGGTGAGGAGCTCTGTCACCCGGGAGGAGCTCAGAGTAGAGCCGCTGCTCCTCCACATCAAGAGAAGTCAGCTGAGGTGGCTCAGGCATCTGTTTCGGATGCCTCCTGGACGCCTACCTAGGGAGGTGTTCCAGGCATATCCCACTGGGAGGAGGGCTCAGGAAAGACCCAGGACACGCTGGAGGGACTATGTGGCTGGCCTGGGAACGCCTCGGGATCCCCCCGGTGGAGCTGAAGGAAGTGTTTGGGGAGAGAGAAGTCTTCTTTCCTGAGACTGCTGCCCCCACGACCCGGCCAGAAAAGCAGTTGAAAATGAATAAATCAATAGTTATTGTTTATGAAAATAAAATACTAAATATTAGACTAAAAAATCAAAATAATAAAAAGCTCAATTTAAAATTTCAGTTAAAAAATAAGGCGGTTCATTCCGCTGTGGCGACCCATGATAAATAAAGTGACTAAGCCAAAAAAAAAATGAATGATTGAAAAATATATCAAGCTGGGGCGGCACGATGGCTCAATGTTTAGCACAGTGGCCTCACAGAAAGAAGGTTCCTGGTTCGAGTCCTGGCTAAGTCAGTTGGTGTATCTGTGTGGAGTTTGCATGTTCTCCTCGTGTTGGCGTGGGTTTCCTCCGGGTGCTCCGGTTTCCCCCACAGTCCAAACACATGTGCTATAGGGGAATTGGGTAGGCTAAATTGTCCGTAGTATGTGAGTGTGAATGAGTGTGTATAGGTGTTTCCCAGTGATTGGTTGCAGCTGGAAAGGCATCCGCTGTGTAAAACATATGCTGGATAAGTTGGCGGTTCATTCCACTGTGGCCACCCCAGAACAATAAAGGGATTAAGCCGAAAAGAAAATGAATGAATGAAGTTAACTTAATCAGTTTGAGTTGGGACAACATGATGGTATTGTGTGCACTGTTTTTACAAGGCTAAATAATAATACCAATTATTCATTTTCTTTTGGCTTAGTCCCTTTATTATTCTGGGGTCGCCACAGCGGAATGAACCGCCAACATATCCAGCATACGTTTTATGCAGCTTATGCCCTTCCATCTGCAATCCATCACTGGAAAACACCGATACACTACAGACAATTTAACTTACCCAATTCACCTGTAGCCTACCGCATGTCTTTGTAACCGGAGCACCCGGAGGAAACCCATGCCTACACGGGGAGAACATGCAAACCCCACAAAGAAATGCCAACTGACCCAGCCAGGACTCGAACCAGCGACCTTCTTGCTGTGAGGCGATCGTGCTACCCTCTGCGCCAAAAAGCAAATCTTATTTTTTGTTAGAAATACATCAAGCTAATTACGGTGAATACAGTAATAGTGCATAAATAATACAAAACAACACTGACTATAATCTCATCGTACTAATGTAACTGTATGAATGATAACTCGTAATCTATATACGATACACTGTTTACTTTAGTCATGTATTACCGTCCAGTCGGTCTGTAAATAACTGTGATAGTCTTGCCTTTATTCTCTGGTATGGGCAGATAATCTGATACTCACCATCGACAATATTCTGTCCACACAGCGTCGACTCGCGTTCATCATTTCTCTCTGTTTTAATATCAAGCTGATGATTAAAGTAGAAACACAAACTGCCCGTTAGCGAAGTTAGCGTCTGGTCATAACCGGAAACACAGCACACGTATCCAAGACAACGACCGGAAAAACGCTTGAATCCTATGCGCGTTCACCAGTCTGGCGTTCACGCGGTATAGTCTAGATGGGATACAGCTGCGGATACTCACGTCAATATAGCATATTTTTTGTGACACTGTACAACAGCAATTCATATTTTTATATTACTGTGAGGGTTGGGTTTTGGGTTAAGGTATGGGTAGACGTTAATAAAATACAGTTTAATGGGTGATTTAATAAGTAATATGAAAATTATCGGTATAATTAATATTTTTACATCACTGTAAGGGTTCGGTTTAAGGTTGGGGTAGGGGTAGATGTTAATTAAATACAGTTTAAAGGGAAATATAATAAATAATTATCGTTGACTTCTGGCCGCAGCTGTATCCCTTCTAGAAACAACACGTTCACGCGCGGATTTCTTTTCTCTCTGTAGTTTTCCAGAGACTGTCGTTTTAATTTATGAAGTTCATCTACAAATACAACAAATCACTAAAACGCCTAATAATATGGATTTTTTTTTTTTGAGTGTTTACCTGGAAAATAAATACATAAAAGAAATATTACATAATAAATACTAAACATTACTTAGTTGCATTTCCCCCCAGAAGCTGAACATAAATTTTAATTAATAATTTTTTTTTTACCCGTACAGAAATCAAACTCAATATATATATAAGGGGTGGTTCTTTTTTCTCAAAATAGTGGACCCTTTTTGCAGTTATGCGCCTCATTTTCTAGTTAATTAGGAGATTTAAATACTGAATTTAGGTGACATTTAAGCACTATTTCTAGCTAAATGGTGAAATATTTCCTCAATATTTAGAAGAAAGAAATATGACAAATATTTATTTTTAAAATATAAATTTATTACATCATCTATCATTAGAAAAAAAAAAAAGTTTTAAATTAAAAACTTGCCTATTGTAACTTATTAGGCAAATAACAAACTGACCAGCACGTTCAACTTTCCTCAGTCAGAATTTGGCCATTCATTCATTCATTCATTTTCTTTTCAGCTTAGTCCCTTTATTAATCTGGGGTCGCCACAGTGGAATGAACCGCCAACTTATCCAGCATATGTTTTACGCAGTGGATGCCTTTCCAGCTGCACCCCAACACTGGGAAACATCCATACACACTCATACACTACGGACAATTTAGCCTATCCAATTCACCTGTACTGCATGTGTTTGGGCTGTGGGGGAAACCAAAGCACCCGGAGAAAACCCACGCCAACACGGGGAGAACATGCAAACTCCACACAGAAACACCAACTGACCCAGCCGAGGCGAATGCTTTTGGACATGCATTAATTGCTTTCATACGACTCTCTGCTGTTTATAACATTATCATTTGCTTATGTCATGTCAGTCCGAATGAACTAAACTTGTGAAGACTGAATAGTCATTCCATATTAAACTAATAGTGCTCATTTCATTACTTCAGTCATCACATACAAACATGTCAAAATCTGTCAAGCTAATTTTATTTAAAAAATGTTAAATCTTTTTTTTTGAAAATCTCTTCTAAATTAAACAATTTGATGACTGATTTCCAGAGCTGTGTATGTTGTATGTTCAGTTTTAATATGTCCTGCAGTATTGTCTACAGTTGTGCACAGCTCTACCCAAAGGGAGTTTATGTTTGTTGTAAATAAGGGTGTGTTTATTCTTTTGCACAATGCTGTGAATAAATTAGAATTGTAAAGAGCAAATGCAGTAAACATGTGAAACACACATATTCAGTGTGTTGTACTCAGATACCTCAGTAAATGCAGTGATGTCTAACTTTACTGTAGTCTTCAAATGGCTGTGCTAATAGTATATAGTGCTGTCTGGAGCATTTTCAGGACGTGTCTCCAACATCTGACTTGATTGCATTGGAAAACATGTCCAGAGTAAAGTGTCCTAATGAAAACATGACAAAGCCATCTGACTATCTTGTTCATAAACAATGGTGTCAGGACTTTTCATCTTGATGACACTGACACTTTCATTGACATCAATACTTGCTTTTGAGGAATGAGCTCTCCATTTTGAGCAAGTGACGCGCTTCTGCAGGTTATCCACTAGGTTTTGCAGTTTGCACTAATTGTTTTGAGAAATGCATGAACTGTTGTGCAAATGTAAATAGTGTTGTGAGAAATGCACCAAAGCCACTGAGAAAAACTGTAATATGGGCTGCTTTTGGTGCTCCACACTTTATTATAGTTTTCTTTCAAGAATAAGATCCAAAACTTAAGACTTACTTGTCAAAATGTTTTCTCTATTTAAAGACAATACAGTAGTGAAAGAACACAGTTTTCTTGCACAGCTGGATGTTGGACTCTTTTTTTGTGATCAAATTTTTATTGAACAGTTGAAAATAATCTTGCATACATAGTTATAGTCAAGGATACCAACCAACTGCATTTTCTATCATAACCCCACCCCACCCACCCCTGCCGAAGTTAATAATAATTACCAAAAAGGAAACAAAACAAAAAGACAGAGAATAATAATAATAGTAAAAAAAAACTCTGCATTTAACTTCTTACAAGGACACTTTTAACAAAGGTACATACATTGGACTTTTACACATAGGTTAAATACAATGCAAAGAAAAGAAAAAATCACTATAGCATGTCTTTTATCTTAGTTATTGCACATATCCATGAAGTAATAGTTTTTTTAGAGGCGCCATGCATCCTTGCCACAGACAGTTCCATATTTGCAATGTCCAAAAACATACATCCAGTGTTTCCGGTCCAGGATGTGTGGAGGCTGCCAACGTAAAGCTTGCATTTTTTAGCTGCTGTTAGAGCAGAAAATAATGTTTCTTTCTGAAATATTGAAAAGTCAAAGGAGGAATCATCATATAAAAGGATAAGCTTAGGACAACATGGTATGTCTAATTCCAGTAGGTCCTTCAAGGTCAGAGGATGTTGTACTCTTGAAAAATAATTGTTTGCATTGACCAAAACCAATTAACTGAAGTTACACCAAGAATTCGCTTGGTCTTAAAGCCTTTTTGGATGGGTTATTTTCACTATTTATGATGGCTTAGCAGTCAAAATGAGCTCATGAATGAGATAAATTCTGGACCCTTGTCAGTGGGGAGTGGGTCATCCGAACCACCCAAACATAAATACATGTAAATGGCAATTATATTTTGAATGATGTGTTGCACATATTATATATATTATTAATATAATATAATATAATATTATATATATATATATATATATATATATATATATATATATATATATATATATATATATATATATATATATATATATATATATATATATATATATATACAGTTGAAGTCAGAATTATTCGCCCCCCTTTGAATTTTTTTTTCTTTTTTAAATATTTCCCAAATGATGTTTAACAGAGCAAGGAAATTTTCACAGTATGTCTGATAATATTTTTTCTTCTATAGAAAGTCTTATTTGTTTTATTTCGGCTAGAATAAAAGCAGTTTTTTAATTTTTTAAACACCATTTTAAGGTCAATATTATTAGCCCCTTTAAGCTATATATTTTTTCTCGATAGTCTACAGAACAAACCATCATTATACAATAACTTGCCTAATTCCCCTAACCTGCCTAGTTACCCTAATTAACCTAGTTAAGCCTTTAAATGTCACTTTAAGCTGTATAGAAGTGTCTTGAAGAATATCTAGTCTAATATTATTTACTGTCATCATGACAAAGAGAAAATAAATCAGTTATTAGAGATGAGTTATTAAAACTATTATGATTAGAAATGTGTTAAACAGAAAATGGGGAAAACATAAACAGGGGGGCTAATAATTCTGACTTCAACTATATATATATATTTTTATATACTTTTTTAAGTCAAAATATGAATTTGTATGTCATATATGTAATTTGCATATATTGTCATTACATCAGATTTCTTTATCCTTTCCAAATCACTTTGTGTGTTTCTTTTTTCTTTTGTAAATAAAATGATTTGCTATTTTTTTATTTTTTAAACATGCTTATCTGGATAAATGTCCCAGCACAAGCTTTGTCCCAGTAGATTCATTCATTCATTCATTTTCCTTTGGCTTTGTCCCTTTATTCATCAGGGATCGCCACAGCAGAATGAACCACCAATTATTCATGTTTCATCAGTTCCCCTATAGCGCATGTGTTTGGACTGTGGGGGAAACCGGAGCACCCGGAGTAAACCCACGCGAACACGGGGTGAACATGCAAACTCCACTCAAACCAGTGACCTTCTTGCTGGGAGGCCACAGTGCTAACTACTGAGCCACCATGCCGCCCGTCAGTATATATTACCAAATCAAAATGTGATTTTTTTTTTTTAAATTCCCAAAAAAAAGGACATTTATTATAGCATTGTTGCTACTAGGACGTTTTAAGACAGGGGTGTCAAAGTCAATTCCTGGAGGGCCGGAGCCCTGCAGAGTTTAGTTCCAGCCCTGCTTCAACACACCTATCTGTAGGTATCAAACAAGCCTAAAGCACTCAATTAGTTTGATCAGGTGTGTTTAATTGGGGTTAGAACTAAACTGTGCAGAGCTCCGGCCCTCCAGGAACTGGCTTTGACACATGTGTTTTAAGACATTAATATTTGCATATGTTTGCTCAGTCAGAGTGAGTACGCGCTTTCCACTGTTCGTGTAGTTCCGCTCCAGGCCGTTGGAGGCGCGCATGCGCGTGGTGTCCGCCGGAAGAGACGCGCTGCTGTGTGTGTTCGGTGTCTCAACAGCAGTACGAAGCTCTTTCACTTCCATCGTTGTTTTAACGTTAATATTCGTTTATTTTCCATTTACATCCCCACGAATATTTCCCTGATGTGATATATTGTGTGTATGGCGGGCGAGTGGTGAAGGTTTGGATGACGTACGGTGTTTTCTCGGCTGTGTAATGAGGAGGCGGCGGTCAGGTGAGAATCTGTTTCGTTAAACTGTTTATTTCTGATCGTGTTTCATGTATTTCTGCATGTGTTGTCGTTAAAGATGTTTAGTTTATCTTAAATACATTCGCTGCTCATAATCAGCAGGAGATTAGAGAGTTTTGCAGTTATCATCGTCGTCAACAGCTCAGACTGCAGTCTACATGCTTACTTTGCGATGTTTTCAATATTGTAATCGATGTCCTCCATCGTTGTGTAATGTAATCATCAGTGTGTTGGTGTTTAGTGTGCGTGAGGTTTACTATGTGGTCGGTGGTGTCAAAATATAAATTATTTAAATATTTATTTTTTTAAATTATTCATAATAATGACTTTATACATATTAAATACACCATGCACAGTACATTAACCTTTCTAAAGTACCGTGTTTTGATATAATTGAGATAAAGCTTGTTTTGTATTGGCTCATTTTTGACTTTGGGTTTTAATTCAATAGTAAAGCAGAGTTTATAAAGCCTAATTCAGATTAATTATGGCGTACTGTAATTAGCACCACTTCTGACACAGCCCCTATATTGTTTACCATATTACACTTTAAATATTCCGTCTGATATCTCATACAAGTATGACTTCAAAGTTCAAAAGTAAAAACAGTATATGTATTTCTGCACACACACACACACACACACACTATAATCTGCTGTTTTACTCCATGGAACAACATGTTCATTTATTTAAAAAAAATATTAATTATAACGCATTTCTGTATATTAATTGCACGGTACATGATACATTAACCTTGAAAAGCACCATGTTGTGATGTAATTGAGATCAAGTTGGTTTTATATTCGCTCATTCTCGACTTTGGGTTTCAATACAATAGTAAAGCAGCGTTTTTAAAAAGCTAATACTGATTAAATATACTAATGCACAATGTCTGACACAGCCCCTATATTGTTTACCATATTACACTTTAAATATTCAGTCTGATATTGCATATAAGTATGACTTTAAAGCTTCAAAAGTAAAAACATAGTAAGTGTATTTCTGTGCACGCACTATAATCTGCTGTTTGACTCCATATAAATAACTCAATTTGCACAGGCCGATCTAAAGGGTTAATGCTGCCAACTTATGATCAAGAGTACAAATGACTAATTTTATCTCTTAATTCCAACAGGGAAAACAATCAAGAATGCATGATTATATGCTGTCATGTAGGGCTGGGCGATATGGCAAAAAAACTGTGTAACTAACTATAGTCAACTTAAAACATTACAACAACATGACTGAAGTAACAATCTCTTTATAAGTAACTTGAAAAACCATCTGGTTAAGGAACATGTATTTTTAATGGCCATACATACATAAATAAAACATACATACACAAAAATAATTCATAGCTACAGTACCTTGCACAGCTACTGTGCCACTCCGTAAAGCTTTCAAGCAAAAGTCCAAATTAAAGAAAGATTTGACTTTCTGCGGTGACAGCCGACATTCACAACACGCCGTAACCGTCCTTCAGGTGGTGCGCAGGTATAAAATACAAAACCAGACGTCTGGGCTTTGAATTAGGTGCAATTATTTCCTCGTTGTTCAAAGAGTCTGCATGTTTGTGTTCCATGGATATATGTTGTTGTTGATTAGATGCACAGCAGGAAAAAAAAGGCTTTCAGCAGTGCATGTAGTCGCTGGTAACGTTCTCACCCAGATCAGAGCGATCTGTGCTACCAAATACAGCGCAGCATGCAATAAACTCACGCTCAGTCAGGCGAAGTAAAGGTCTCATTGCCTATATGTCAATCAAATTAATTAAGCTCTAGCCACGAATAAAACTTTTAGCCTATTTTATTATTTTGTGTAATGTATATAGTGTAATCAGGGCCGGAGCAAGCTGAACTGGCGCTCTAGGCGAACGGCAATCACGTCACCCTCAACCCGAAAGTTAAATAGAAACTTACCGGTTTGCGGATGAAAGAGGACCGGGAGGGGGTAGGTGTCGCGGATGAAAGTGAGGACCGGGGGTTCTCGCTCACTATTCTGCCTAGGTCGCCTCTATGGACGCGCCGGCCCTGAGTGTTAAGCTGGATTTATACTTTCGTCTGGCGCCGCTTCGCGCGCCTCCGCTGACTGCGCGTGCACCTCACGACAATAGGCTAGCGCGCTTGCGCTGAGCCAGCTGTTGTAGCTCATCAACAGAGCCGCAAGGTCAACACACAGAATCTATCAGCACAATTCAGCACGGTTGTCTAACAGTTTAGAACGGTTTGGCACGATAGTGGAAAAGCTGCTTTAATATTTTTATTAAAAAAATTGCGATTCCTCGATTTTATAAAAAATTAAATCGTCTTAAAACGTAAATTCAAATTAATCGAAAAAATCGCCCAGCCCTACTGTCATGGCTTTGCAATCAAAAAATGTGATTATAATGGAAGTGAATGGGGCAAAAACAGCCACCAACATCACCAAAGGAGAGTCTATTTGGACAGTACGCAAGGGTTAATGTACCTCATCTTTAAGTTGCTTTGGATAAAATTAGACTCATGTCCATGTTTGATTTTCTTGTCACGATTTTTAATTCCTGAAGCTTTTATCATGACATACAATATTATCATCACGATTATGCATACTTTAATAGGTATAATATCCAAAATATACTTGGTGTATTGCTTTATTCTTTTTGTTTATATAATATGTTTTTTTATTATTGTTTATGTAAAGTACTTTAAAAACCACTTCTATTACTCGACAACAGAACTACAGAAAACTGACAATGATCAGCTCAGGGACAGCTCATGTGCTTTATTCTGTGTCAAATGCTAATAATGTGAGTTTGAATGCCATTTTACATCACATTTAGGCCCTACACCTTCCCCTTGGCCCTTACAACCGAGGGTTAAGGGGAAGGGCTTCAAAATTTACCCCTAAGAATTGGGACAGCACTTCAACTAGTAATGGGCGATATAAACGATATGCGATATAAACGATACAAAATTGGCCTACGATAGAGATTCTAATTCTATTGCACTATCGCGATAATGCATGTTTGATGACGCAATCTACCCGCGAAATTAAGTGCAACGAGCTGCAGCCGGCTGCAACGCATCATCTTGAATAAACATGGACAGGGCTCGACAGTGCGACCATTTCGCTCGCATATTTTCTTTTTTAATAAGCTCGATTGATAACTTAATTCACTCGGCCACAGTAAAACAACATGCTCTTCACTAACGTATGGTGTATTACGTTGGAAATCTATTGTGACTGTAACACATGCTGAGCTCTCAACAACAGCACTAAGCAACGCATGGCACCGAATGGCGACGTGTCGCACAACTTGCGAGCCTCATGCATGGCATATCGTGGCTTGTCACACAGATTCCCACACAGCGCTTCCCACACAGATTTTACCTGGCGGCCGATATATTATTGGGGCGGCCCGGTTCTGTGTTCGCGAGAAACTGAGACCCCTCTGCCACAGACTCGCATGCTCTGCATGCAGACCCACAGAGACGCGCTGGATACCGAACTGTTGTCCTGCCTTTATAGCAGCTTTGAGAAGAGCGCGAAGACTAAATAGACTGATCCAGCTCATTAATTGGGGTGACAATACATTCTCTTTTCCCTGGAATCTGCTTTCGCTTTCGATATTAATTGTATTCATTTTTGTATTACTTTAAACAGCACCAACACTGTCTACAGCAGACAGAGACAGAGAGAGGGAGAGAGAGAGAAAGAGCAGATCAAGACACCAGTTGTAATTTCATTAGGAGAACAAAATGTTTAAAATCAAATGTGTTACCTTAGGCTGCAGGTTAGAAATATGTTTTTATTTAAAGTATCTGAAATACACAATTTTATTTGACTAATTTAATACTGGAAGTATTTTCAGTACAGTGTAAGTTCCTTAACGAAACACCAGTTTTTTTGTTCTCTGCAACTTGGCATTTAGGAACCAAGGACTTAAAAGAAAAGTCTTTCTTTCTAAAAGGCACTACATTTAGTTTATTTATCTGCAACATTGTGTTGTTTAATTACAGTTTTGCTTTTGCACAATAAATGTTCTCAAAATGACATGCAACGTTTCTTTATTTCTTTAACAAAAACATAGCAGTTTGGCTTTCCTAAGGGTCTCTGTAACCTGTTCTGAAATGTTTCTATTATAATTTATATATCGCAATATATATCGTTATCGCAAGAGGCTGCAATGTATATCGCAATATGGATTTTAGGCCATATCGCCCATCCCTAACTTGAACACCTGCACACGTCATCATATGTCATCACAATCTCTTGCTTCATATGAGATCAGACGATGGCGACTGCTGTAGTTATTCCAGTTGTGTTATTGTTCGGTTTATATCTTCAGGAAATCACTGAAGGCTTATATCATGTTATCATGATGATCTAATGTGGCAATAAGATCATAACTGTACTGCGCATTTACACCATGGCCATATTCATCTATATAAACACAGGAAAACAACTAACATTATAGCAGACACTGTAAACAGCTCATTCTCAGCCACTAGACTGCTCTGACAGGGTATTCGAGTGTGATCGAGTGTCAGAATGTTGTGGGACTGCTGTACAGGAGTTATGATTATGGATTATAGATCGCCAAATTTAGCGTTTTTTTTTTTTGCGTTTTTTTTTAAAGCATGACGGTAAAACATGAACGCGGTTATGAATATATTAAAACATGTGTTTGTTTGTCGTAAAAATGAGTAATAATGACAAAAAAATAATAATCTGTGGATCTCCTTACTTCCGGGTGCAGTGAAACTGCCGTTGTGGCTGGTGTATTCTGGGAAATTTTCTTACCCCTCCGTTTCGAGTGTGCTCCTGAAAAATCTTCGTTCGAAGGGGTGTATACCTTTTGCCCTTAGCTCTACGCCTTCAAGCTAAAGAGAATTGAGAAACCCCTACCCCTTGACGGGAACGCGCAAAACGAGGGATAAGGGGAAGTACTAAGGGGGAGAATTGGGATTGGGCCTTATTGCCATACTACTAAAACCAGCAGCAAATTGTTCCCCTCAGATCTGGAAAATAAAATAAACCGTCTGAAACTGAACTTCAGAACTGAGACTGTGCAAACCAACACATATCAGTGATTCAGCATCTACATTTAATCATGTTAAAGAGCTTTAATATGTGTTCATTAGATTATAAAGCTCACCATTGTGCTGGAGTGCAGTGAGTGCACTATTCTGTGCTTCTGAATGGCTGTGTTTACATTTCTGTCGTGTTTGGTTTGGTGCAAACAGCCAAACTGCTCATCATGTGTGTTGTTGGGACACGGGGTTACAATGTACCCTGCTCACCTAATGTTTATGCTCGTGCTAATTAATAACCTCCTCATGTGGATCTCTGAATCTGCGTCTCATTTGCAAAGCAGAATATCTGACTTCAGCATTGTGTTTCAGATTAACAAGAATGTTCACTGAGCATGTTTCTGAATATCTGCACACATATGATGCTGTTTTTGAGCTTTAGAAGAGTCTAAAACTCACATACAGCAGCTTTAATAAGCTCTCTAAAAGTTGAACTGTTCACAGTATTTTGAAGTGCCCACAATATCGATATTGTGCGTGTTCATTATCATAATATATCGAATATATGTTCAGATAAAATGTTGTAGACTCTATTGCTGTGTAACATGCTGATGTTTTTGTGTTTCACAGATAATGGCACCCTCTAAGATGAAGTTGCGTGTGAGGAAGAAAGACAGCGCTAGCAAAACATCTCAGCGTTTATTAGCCAATGCGTCGCCTGATTCCAAATGCCCAATCTGCCTGGACGGCTTCAATAATGTTGCGTCGTTGGACCGTTGCCTGCATCAGTTCTGCTTCCGCTGCATCCATGAATGGTCCAAGAATAAGGCAGAGTGTCCGCTCTGCAAGCAGCCATTCCACTCCATATTCCACTCCGTCAAAGGCGAAAATGATTTCAAGGAGTTCGTATTACGGCCGCCGGAGAATGGAGCGGCCAACGCAGCCGATCCATCAGAGCGTGTGCTCCGCCCACGAGTTCTCCGGCGCAGAGAGAGGCTGAGCCACAGAGTGCAAACCCCCGCCCCCTCCTCCACTCCTCCAATAGAGGACGACGTGATGTTTGATGGACTGTCAGACGCGGCGGCGCTGGCGGAGAATCAGGACGTGCAGCAGATGATGCTGCGGTTGACTGCGCGGAGGGCGGGGCGCGGAGAGGGGCGGAGCCTGCGGCGCTTAAGAGAGCAGGATGTCGTTGCTTTCAGACGTGCGCTTTACAGAACTGGCGTGCGTGTGCGTGGCGCAAGAGATGCTAGCAGACAAAGGGACATTTCTGCGTCATTCTTGAGACAAAACCCTGGTTGCTTGCGCCGGCTCTTGCCATGGCTACAGCGTGAGCTTACTGTGCTATATGGTTCACACGGCTCATTAGTGAACATTGTGCAGAACGTTATTATCTCGCGCATAATGAACTACAACATGGAGGAGTCGGTCATTCGGGACGAGCTCCGCCCCTTCCTGCTGGCTCGCACTGACCATTTCCTGCATGAGTTAGTGAGTTTTGCGCGCTCCAGCCTTAATATGGAGGCGTACGACCAGCAGGCGGTTTACGACTGTCCCGCACCCAGCTATGAGGAGGGCAGCAGCTCGGATCTGTCTGTTATCGCTATCTCTGAGGTGAGAAACACTAGCAGCAGTGCATGATGGGAAACTTTGATTTGCGGTAGGGCTGCACACAGGCCTGTCACAATAATCAATATATCAACTTATCGCAGAGACATGAGCTCAATCATTTATGGTGATGCGATATATATCGCCCATACACAAACACCAATTATAGAAGCATCTGAGGTGATGGTGCAACATCTCTATCTCTACTAGAGGAGTCAGTATGGTGAAAAACACTGTAGTATTTACATTTATATATAAATGACTATAGTATATTTTAATGTGGGTGTCTGACAGCAGAAAATAGATCTGGCAGCAGATATCGCACCCTCTGTTACTCTTTACCTGCACTTTCATGTTAACATTTATTATTATTTATTTAGCATATGCGTTTTCACATTCTGACTCCAATGCCTGATTATTAAACTGTTTAAATGACTATAATTAAATGAATGAAATATGATGTGATCTTTCAAAGAGTGCACTTGCTTTGTGATGATATTATATTGTCATTCTGGCATTATACAGGGAGTGCAGAATTATTAGGCAAGTTGTATTTTTGAGGATTCATTTTATTATTGAACAACAACCATGTTCTCAATGAACCCAAAAAACTCATTAATATCAAAGCTGAATATTTCTGGAAGTAGTTTTTAGTTTGTTTTTAGTTTGAGCTATTTTAGGAGGATATCTGTGTGTGCAGGTGACTATTACTGTGCAGAATTATTAGGCAACTTAACAAAAAACAAATATATCCCCATTTCAATGATTTATTTTCACCAGTGAAACCAATATAACATCTCAACATTCACAAATATACATTTCTGACATTCAAAAACAAAACAAAAACAAATCAGTGACCAATATAGCCACCTTTCTTTGCAAGGACACTCAAAAGCCTGCCATCCATGGATTCTGTCAGTGTTTTGATCTGTTCACCATCAACATTGCGTGCAGCAGCAACCACAGCCTCCCAGACACTGTTCAGAGAGGTGGACTGTTTTCCCTCCTTGTAAATCTCACATTTGATGATGGACCACAGGTTCTCTATGGGGTTCAGCTCAGGTGAACAAGGAGGCCATGTCATTAGTTTTTCTTCTTTTAGACCCTTTCTTGCCAGCCACGCTGTGGAGTACTTGGACGCGTGTGATGGAGCATTGTCCTGCATGAAAATCATGTTTTTCTTGAAGGATGCAGACTTCTTCCTGTACCACTGCTTGAAGGTGTCTTCCAGAAACTGGCAGTAGGACTGGGAGTTGAGCTTGACTCCATCCTCAACCCGGAAAGGCCCCACAAGCTCATCTTTGATGACACCAGCCCAAACCAGTACTCCACCTCCACCTTGCTGGCGTCTGAGTCGGACTGGAGCTCTCTGCCCTTTACGGATCCAGCCACGGGCCCATCAAGACTCACTCTCATTTCATCAGTCCATAAAACCTTAGAAAAATCAGTCTTGAGATATTTCTTGGCCCAGTCTTGACGTTTCAGCTTGTGTGTCTTGTTCAGTGGTGGTGGTTTTTCAGCCTTTCTTACCTTGGCCATGTCTCTGAGTATTGCACACCTTGTGCTTTTGGGCACTCCAGTGATGTTGCAGCTCTGAAATATGGCAAAACTGGTGGCGAGTGGCATCTTGGCAGCTGCACGCTTGACTTTTCTCAGTTCATGGGCAGTTTATTTTGCGTCTTGGTTTTTCCAGACACTTCTTGCGACCCTGTTGACTATTTTGAATGAAACGCTTGATTGTTGGATGATCACGCTTCAGAAGCTTGGCAGTTTTAAGAGTGCTGCATCCCTCTGCAAGATATCTCACTATTTTTGACTTTTCGGAGCCTGTCAAGTCCTTCTTTTGACCCATTTTGCCAAAGGAAAGGAAGTTGCCTAATAGTTATGCACACCTGATATAGGGTGTTGATGTCATTAGACCACACCCCTTCTCATTACAGAGATGCACATCACCTAATATGCTTAATTGGTAGTAGGCTTTCGAGCCTATACAGCTTGGAGTAAGACAACATGCATAAAGAGGATGATGTGCTCAAAATACTCATTTGCCTAATAATTCTGCACTGCCTGTATTGTCATTCTCGCATTATACAATGATGAGTGGCATAAAATGGTCTTAAAATGACAATAATATTGTTTATCGAAATATATCGTACAGCAAAAAACCATGACAGGCCTATCTGCACATAATATCTTTTCAGCATCGATACAGCAATGTTATATGCAATGTTGAGTCCGAATTATAGTTGACCAGGAACTACAGAGTTATTTTTAATTGCTGTATGCATGAGGAATTTATATGATTTATGCAAAAAAAAAAGGTTTGTACTTAGGATTTGTCTTGTTTAGAGATGCTCCGATCAGCATTTTTGGGGCCGATCATCGATTACTGATCACCAAAATCATGATCTGCCGATCACAGAATGGCAGGGGAATGGCCATTCAATAAAGTCAATGAGTCTATCTAGTGTGCCATCTTTCCCAAATAAGGCAGAGTAACTTAAAATTATTCCAAACAAAGAGAGGTCAGGCAGACCAACACACATCAGATCAGCTTAATGGGATGTAGCCTCTTAATTCACTGATTACATTTTACTATTGGCAGCAAAATGTAAAATTTGTTACATCAAAACTGGCAAATGCCACAAAGGACAATATGGCAAGTGTTTTTGTCAGGTATTATTATGAACGTCTGATGTAGTTGAGGAACCACCTACATCAGATCCAAAAAATAAAATAATGTAGTAAGCTAAGCCAATGCCATCCTTCCTAAATAACAAGCCAGAGAAACAAGGAGGAACAACCAGATGAACTAGTATCTAATGAATAAGTACTAGTATCTAATACTTAAGTACTAGTATCTATTAATTAGTTATAGATTAAATGTAAAATCGGCTTGCCATACATGCACAGCAAGCTGGAGAGTGTGTACCACACACACACACACATTCAACAGGCGTCTGCACTCCATATATTACAGGTTGTTCGTCGAGGCAAATGAATTCCATAATTCTGAATGCCATGTCTTTCCACCTCGTACTATCCCTGCTGTATGGTTCACGTCGTTTAAATGCATCACTCACAGTCGGCTGGTTGAGGGTTTCTCATACGCGGCATATTTAGTTGTGTGGCGTTTTAAGATGCCTAATCATGTTAGTGCTGTTAAAATGCCGTTGCTTGCTTGAGGGGTTTCATCACGACATACATTGCAAACGGCTAACTTTACGCCTTTATTGGACACTTTGAAAAAGAGGGGGGAATCATGTTGCCAATGGTGAGCTCCGCTCTGCTGTTGTTTACCTGTGCGCATTGCACATGCACGTGCTCTTTAGATCAGCGCTTTTGGGGTTAGCCGATCAAGCTATTTTTAGCCAATATCGGCCGATCGTGATCGGTGGCCGATCAATCGGAGCATCACTAGTCTTGTTTCTAGTTCAGATATTTACTTTTCAAAGTGAAAACAAGATTATTTTACTTGCCCCACTGACTGTTTTGTTTTAAGGAAAAACTTGAAAGGAAAAATGTAAAGAAGAGTTGAAAACAAAACAATAGTTTTACTCTGATCTTACAATTTTTATATATTTTTAAATATTTTTTATTTATATTTTGTTATATATTTCGTGTTGTCACTTGTCACTTTATGTACACTGGAAGTTTCTGTAGCCAAAACAAATTCCTTGTGTTTGTGAAGCACACTTGGCAATAAAACTGATTCTGATAATATTTGGACTAGGGCTGCAACAAGGAATCGATTAAATCGATAAATATCGATTACTAAAAGTATTGGCAACGAATTTCATAATCGATTCGTTCTGTTGCGTGACACGGGAACATTTGATTATTAAAAAAACACTTTAGTTCAGCGCTGAGCAGAGTGAACACGGTCTCTCTTGCGCACCGATACAGATTTCGGCGCCTCATAGACAGGCATGAGGAGGAAGGGTGTTCAACAGCAGGGTAAATCACTGCAGAATCCTACTTTTGAAGTGAGAACCGTAAAGTCCCTGGTGCTGGTGTTTTTACTCATTATCCAGCTTGACAAGTTAGCGTTAGCTCGTTAACCCTTAGAGGGGCAACTGAAAAACTCAAACTGAGCTTTGGTGCGTTGGCTGGCGCTGAGCCAGAGAAAGACGTGTTATATTATCACAATTAGGCAGCGTTTTAACCGCCTAATGCTTATTTTATGTTTTAGACATGTAAATACGCACAACTACTAGTAAAACAATACAGTTAGTTTGTAAAACAATAACTACTAGTAAAACAATACAGTTAGTTTGTAAAACACACTAGAACGTCTATGGAAGTCTAACAATCCATTCAAATATAATTTGCTGATGTGTTTTATTCATATCAGATGCACATAGTGAAATTAACTATAAAGTTCAATCTATTTTTCTCTATGTTCACCAGCCACTTACTTGCATGTATTTTGGGAATAACTGATGAATTTACGTGCTGAATCCTGCGTGTTCTACTTTTATGAATGAGGCAAACACGTGGCCGCAAGTAAAAATGGCAACGCTCATATTACGTTATAGATCACGATCACTTACACGTTTATGTAAATTAGAATATCAGGTAGTTGATGACATGATGAGCAAGCGTGGGAATATGTCGAATTTAAATGGGAAGAATCAAAATAAAAGGGATACATCTGTCATACAGCGCTATTGTGGCTGCAGTGTGTCACGTGACAAACATTAAGGGTGAATGTTCTAAAATAATGATCGCCTAACAAAACTCACTCCTGGGGCCAGAATATTTTAAACCCACCAGCAAAAGGGGTAATAACAGCAGTAAAGCAGCGGTGGTAGAGTTACTGTGCACTTTGCATTGGAACACTAAAGACACATTTTTATTCACTCGCCTTTTTTGGATCCTTCATTTTTCCATCTGTTGTCATGTATAGCTGCACTGCAAAAACCTTTTCTTTCTTAGTCATTTTATCTCGTTTTCAGTCCAAATATCTACAAAATCTTAAATCAACACTAGACAAGAAAGTGATGCTTAACTTCTGTTTGAGATTATATCTCATTAAGGTTATTTTTCTGACCCCATTGGCAAATAATTTTGCTTGTTTTAAGCAAACAATCACTTAATTTGAAATGTTTGTTTTTTTCAGAAAACAAGACATTTTTTCTTATGCTATTTCATCTGTCTAGTATGTATCTTGATTTAAGATTTCTTTTAGATATTTGGCTTGAAAACAGGATGAAACTACTTTTTTTAATTGTTATTCTTTTTGTTATTAATAATAATATTATTATTGTTATAACAGTTCAGGGATAAGCTTTTTTTAATAAAGCGTTGGAAATGAATGCTTTTCCTTTTTTTTTTTTTTTATCTGATTCATTGATTAATCGAAGAAATAATTGATAGATTAATCAATTATAATCGTTAGTTGCAGCCCTAAATTGGACTATAAACGAGACCATACAAAGTAAGAAAAGCAAAGCATTTTTTGCATTGTGGTTATTCAGTTTCTGTACCTGAATACTGTTGGACTCTATAGAAAACCATCAAATAGTGCTATTCAAACTAATAAAACTGTATCCCATATCGCAGTATTTATTGCAGAAAATTAAAAAAAATCACAATATACAATTTCTCTAATACAGTGCAGACCTAATTTGCAGAATTATTGCTTTATTATATTTTTACTTATAGTAGGGGTTTATCCTCCATTTATCCTCTTGAGCGAACAATTGTTAATCATCGATTGCTTGACTACACTGTTAACAATATCCTGCATGGACTTAAGTCCTACAGTAACTTAATAGCAGTGGTTCGCCAGTAACTAACTGTAAATCTAAAAAATTTAATCTTACATTTACAGCACCTTTTTTTCTTGCTGTATATGTCTTTACATGCTGAGCCGGCATCGCGATCCATCGCCCCGCCCCCGTCACAAACCCGCTTGTGAAAAATACACACTCAGGCCCCGTTTACACTAATACAGCTTACTTTTAAAATGGCATTTTAAAACAAAAATGACCCACGTCCACACTGACGTTTCATCTAGCATATCTGAACAGCCCTCCGTCCACTGAAACTGCACATCACGTGACCCCCCGCCCCCCACATACACACACACACAGCCACAGACACACACACTGTCATGTGCTCGTCTGAGCTGCAGAGAACAGTGTACGTCGGACAGTTTATCAAGGATGATAGTGGATTGCGTCTCACTATAGTTGTTAAACGTGATATTTAATTAATCTTGTCTCTATCCAGGGCTTAATTTGTGCCGGAACATGCCGGATCCGGATCCGGCACCTCATTTTACCAATCTCCCTCCTCAACCGCCCTCCTCCCCTGTCCACTGTTCATTTTCACTTTGTTCCGCGATTCCCCAACCCTCTTCACTTTTGTCCGCGACACCTCAGTGCCGCTCACTTTTGTCCGCGAGCAACCCCCGTGCCGATCACTTTCGTCCGCGACACCCCTCCGCCATCCACCGCACCAAACAAATGACTGACACGGATCACTCTGCCTATTCATGCCAGAGTCCCGCGGAAAAAGTGATTGACAGGTGCTAATTTGTGTGTAACTTTTCTTTATTTATGATTTAGTTATGGGTAAAACAAGACCAGGTAGTTGAAACGGCAGGCTACAAAAAAATAATTAGTAATGAATTAATTAATTTTTCATAAATTATTTCATAAATATTCACCTCCGTCTCCATCGTCCATCGTGATATTTCACATTAGACATCGTACGATGCTAAATTGGTCAACATCGCCCAACCCTAGTGTTTACTCAATGTGCTATATATTTAGTCTTTATTTAATTTATTTGTCCAAAATATTTAGCCTTCCAGTAAAACCTTGGTCCAGAAAACCACTTAAGATAGATTGACCTTGAAAGCCCTTACAAGCTTTTCTTCTATTAAAATCGTATGAAATCATCCCTATGAGGTGTTGGGATGTTATGCTTCTGTTTATCAGGTGTGCTATGAATTTGCAGTTGAACATGACAGACGGTTCAGCATGCATGTGACCCGCAGATTTAAAAAAAAAAAACATATATTTTTTTCCTGCATGTTAATCAGTCTACAAAAATGGCTAGCGGAGGGACAAAAGAACTCAAAAAGCCTCCTGCGTCAAACCAAAAGTTCCTATTTTTACTGTTATTGAAAAATAAATCATTTCTTTTGCTGGTCCATAAGTTGGTTTGAACCATGACTCAAAACTCATGATGTGAGTCTGAACCATACCACTACTGTTTATTAAAAGCTTATAATAATCACAATAATGCATGATTAGAGCAGGTCTGTTCATGCTTGTACCAAGTGCATGAGGATGAGTCTTCATTGTTGTCATTGTCTTTTCTCACAGGATGATGAAGATAATGACAGTGAGAAATAATGTGATTGAGAATCCCTCTGCTGTCCAGGAGCGCATTGCATCTGTTGCCACCGCAAGTGGAACAGACAGTTTATTGAGTCAGTCTGCATGGGATGACGAGACGCCTGGTCCCTCCTATTCAAGCATCCTTCAGTCCTCTAGCCAGTCGCAGGATGAGGGGGCAGAGCCTAGCTCAAGCACAGCCCCGCCCCTTACCTCCACAGACGTGACTGACCCTGCGGCGATGCCCACCGCAGATGAAGAGGAAGAGTGCCTGATTGTGGGATATGTGAAACCGATGGCTGAACGCACACCAGAACTCGTTCAGCTCTCTTCAGATTCCTCCGAAGAGGAGGAGCAACAAGCTGCAGCCACAGAGACGCCGGCCACAGTTACAAAGTCAGAAACTGGTCAGTCCCAGCTCACGCTGCCATCTCACATGAAGCCACTGAGCCCCAGCTCCTTTGCCGGCCCCGCTCCCTCCTGCAGCCCCCAGGCCAACCCTTCAGAACCGCAGGAGATCCTGTCCTTCAGCAGAGAACGGGAGTCAGACTACTACTCCAGCCACGGCCACCGTTCCAGACATGCTTCATGGTCAGAGCTCAGAGCTCACGGCAGACAGAAAGACCGATCGCATCGGCACAATAAAGAGAAAGCCAAGAGCATTGAGCAGTTACAGCATGCCACGACTCTGGAGTGCTCACCAATGCATTCACCCCAGAGTTGGTCTGGCCAGAGCTCTGCTGTGTCTATTTGCAGCATAAGCCCTGCATCTCCATCATACGACAGCGACTACTCTCCCTCACCAAAACCAAGAGTCGGAAGCATTCCTGTCGCGTACAGGAGAAATTCCCGCAGTCTCCTTCCTACACCGGCAGAAGGAGAACCAAGGAAAGGCTGAGCCGGTCTCCTGACCTGGACTTGTTCATTGGTTCCCACCATCCACACGAGTCAAAGCGCCACCGTAAACGCCGCAAACGTTCGGTCAGCAGCAGCAGTGTTGATTCCCACTCTGAAAAGTCCTGTCTGGACAAACCCAGTGGAAAACGCAAGTACAAAACCCGGCATTTGGAGCGAGCAGCCCAGCGCCAGCATGAAGAGGGAAACACGAGTAAGGAAAAGCGGAGTAAGCGACGCATTAGAGACCGATCTCCGAGTGTAGAGATCATCTACGAAAGAAGAGCACCAGATCCGCACTGGGTCCAGCGTAAGAAGAAGAAGAAGCACCGAAAACGAAGGAAGGATCTGGAATCCCAGACAGTGATCACCATTGACAGTGACAGTGACCGCACCATCGACTGCCTGGACAGAGTCATGGACGTTATAGACCAAACGGCTGCTGATATTGAGGCAGAGGGACGGCACTTCTGAACAGGCCGAAACTTGTACCTTGGCCTCCTCAAATCTTTTCTCAGAGTCCTCGAGTCCTGTGCGCCCAAGTGACCCAACCAATGAACACTCACTAAACCTGGATGATTGCGTGGTGGATGTAGTCGATCAAAGTAGCTCCGACTGCTCCCACAATATTGATTCCAGTAACCATGAGGAGATTGTGCCTGATCCTTTTCCAATGTCTTCAATAACAACGGCTCCGTCTTCAGACACAAGGTTGCTTGAAAGTATACTGCAAGATCTCGAGGAGTTCCTACCGGCAGAAGAGCCAGAGATCGGGTCGAGTGCTTGCGCAAGTTCTCCAGTCCAACAGGACCACACTTCTAGCTCTCCAAAAGACCAATCAGACACTGAAGGAGATGTGGACAACTCTGAGAACAAGAGGACGGGCGGTGATGAACCCCAAGATATGGTGACCAACACTGCTAGCTAAAACTAAAACACATACATCTAGACTTCTTATGCTGGTCTGAACCACCTCTGTTTTATAATCTCATGTAAAGATTGAATTACTGCTGGAAACAGATGCTTAAGAAACATTAAAGCAATGTTTTTTTGTCTTTTGCAACTTTATTATTATTGTTCATGTTGTATTATAGTTATAGTGATCCTCTTCCTGGAATCTGGTGCTGACTCACTGTGCCACAACTCTACTAAGATCATGTCTGGATGGTAACCCTTGTTCCCCTATACCTAACCATTTGTTCTCACTTTATTTGCTTTGGAGCTCAGATTTATCTTGAGATGGGATGAAGATGTTTTTGCTATCCTGCACTTTTAGGAAAACATGCATAACTGGGGTGGTACCTTTACAAACGTACTAAATTGTGCCTTTAAGGTATTAGGGCTGCAACAATAAATTGATGTAGTTATCCATTGATTCTAAGATTTTTGGGAAGCATTGCGATTCTCCCTGGAGTTGATTCTGAGCTTAGTATTTACCAGCAAATGTTGCTTGAAGATTTTTTAACAGCAGAGGGCGCTCTAGGCTAGTTTTAACTAAAAATGACGTTCTAGGCTAGTTTTTTAACAGCAGATAGCACTCTAGGCTAGTTTTGTTTTACAAGCAGAGAGTTCTTTAGGCTAGTTTTTAACAGCAGATGGCGCTCTATGCCATTTTTAACTGTAAAAGGGTGCTCAAGGCTTGTTTTTTTTTTGTTTTTGTTTTTAAAGATTTATTTTTGGCCTTTATTAGATAGGACAGCATTGAGACAGGAAGCGAAGTTGGAGAGAGAGAGAGAGAGAGAGAGAGAGAGGGAGGTAGGGTAGGAAAATGTTTTCGAGCCAGTATTCGAACTTGGGACGCCCTGATGTGCTACTGCACCATATGTCTGCGCGCTAACGACCAGGCTATTGCGCCGACTCGAGGCTTGTATTTAATGTCAGACGGCACTGTATGATTTTTTTTAACTGCAGATTGCGCTCTAAGCTAGTTTTGTTTTACAAGCAGAGAGTTCTTTAAGCTAGTTTTTAACAGCTGCTCTATGCTATTCTTACCTGCAGAGTGGACTCTATGCTTTTTTAACTGCAGAGGGCGCTCTAGGCTTGTCTTTAACAGCAGATGGCGCTCTATGCTATTTTTAACAGCAGACCATCCATTACAAGGATGTTTGTAAAGTATAGAGCGTCATCTGGTGGTTCATAAAAACTAAGGCTCATTTCTCGATTTGCTGTCCATCAATGTATTGTTTCAGCCCTATAATTTACCAATGTGGACTATTTAGGTTTAAAACACTCCAGTGTGCATGCAACAGATTGAGGACACAGGGCAGTGTTTTTAAAAGCCTTATTCACCTTTAAAATGTATGTATTACTAACCTAATTACTCACGTTCATGTTGTTTTAAACTTATAAAATCTTTGTTCACCTTCATAACGCATATTAAGATATTATAGAGGCATATTCCTCTGCTTATACCAAGGCACGTCAATAGAGCATGAACGCTTGACCAGAGCTGATGCTCAAGAGAGAAAAACAGTAGAATAAAGTTGTTTTTGGACACTACTATTCCTATTCTTGAACAAAACTATTCTTATATAAATTTTGAATTGAGCCACCGAAGACACATGGGTTGTTTTGACAAAGTTCTTGTTTCCTTTTTGACTTTGAGCATCTCCCCACCCTTGCTGTTTATGGAGGGTCAGAGAGCTCCTGGATGTCATCTAAAATATCTTAATTTGTGTTTTGAAGATGAACGGAGCTCTTGCGAACAACTTGAGGGTGAGTAATTAATGTCGGAATTAAATTTTTGGGTGAACTAACCTTTTAGCGTGACAAACTGTTGTACCTCTAAAGGTAAACTGTTTGCTAAATTTCCTGATAGTCAAAAGCAGGGGTGTCAAACTCAGTTCCTAAAGGGCCGCAGCCATGCACGGTTTTGTTCCAACCCTGCTTCAACACACCTATATGTAGGTTTCAAACAAGCCTGAAAGACTGAGTTAGTAAGATCAGGTGTGTTTAATTAGGGTTGGAACTAAACTGTGCAGAGCTGCAGCCCTCCAGGAATTGAGTTTGACACCTGTGGTCTAAAGGAACTCCCCACTTTTCTTGTATTTTCAGGCTCATTTTTACTTTACTAAAGATAAACAGTTTAGTTCAACCATTTTGAAACCATTCACTGTTAGCGTAGCTTAGCATAAATCATTGAATCGGATTAGACCATTAGCATCGCACTCAAAAATGAGCAGAGTTTTATTATTTTCCTATTTAAAGCTTGACTCCTGTGTAGCTACATTGTGTACTAAGACCAACAGAAAATGAAAAGTTACCTAGCCGGGGACTATTTTCAGGTGCTGCGTAACATTAGCAAAGTTCCTTGATTATCACGCCGGAATTAGTGTATAGTGCCTATAGTTCCTCTAGCCAAATCAACCTAGAAAATAGTAGCTAATCCGATTCAATGGTTTGTGCTAAGATATGATAAACACGCTTGAAATGCTAATGGGCTAATCCGATTCTGTGATTTATGCTAAACTAAAAGCGCTTGCAATGCTAATAGTTTAATCTGAGTCAATGATTCATCCTAAGCGAAGCTAAAAGTGCTTGAGATACTAATGGTCTGATCCGAATAAGTGATCTATGCTAAGCTAAAGTAAATATGCTTGAGATGCTAATGGTTTCATTCAAATCAGTGATCTATGC
The DNA here is from genome assembly GCA_903798195.1 of Danio kyathit. Classification (NCBI taxonomy): domain Eukaryota; kingdom Metazoa; phylum Chordata; class Actinopteri; order Cypriniformes; family Danionidae; genus Danio; species Danio kyathit. Next base: position 55,233,049 of record LR812541.1, read on the forward strand.
TAGATTAACTAAAAGTGCTTGAGATGCTAATAGTCTAATCCGATTCAATGATTTATGCTTAGCTAAAAGATTTTGAGATCCTAATGGTCTAATCCGATTCCGTGATCTATGCTAAAAGTGCTTGGTCTAAGCTAAGCGTGCTTGAGATGCTAATGGTCTAATCAGATTCAGTGATCTATGCTAAGCTAACTATGATTTAAATACTAATGGTCTAATTAGATTCAGTGATCTATGCTAAGCTAAAGTGCTTGATGTTAACGGTCTAATCTGAATCAGTGATCTATGCTAAGCTAAGCTAATAGGTCTTGAGATGCTAATGGTCTAATCTAATTCAATGATCTATGCTAAGCTAACTATGCTTTAAAATACTAATGGTCTAATCTGATTCAATTTATGCTAAGCTAAAAGATCTCGAGATGCTTATGGTCTAATCCAAATCAATGATCTATGCTAAGCTAAGCTAAAAGTGCTTGAGATGGTAATGGTCTAATCCGATTCAATGATTTATGCCAAGCTAAACATGATGGACACGCTAATGGTCTAGTTCGAATCAGTGATCAATGCTAAGCTACGCTAAAATATCTTGAGATTCTAATGGTCTAATCTGAATCAATGATCTAAGCTAAGCTAAAGTGCTTGATATGCTAATGGTTTAATCCGATTCAGTGATCTATGCTAGGCTAAAAGATCTCGAGATGCTAATGGTCTAATCCAAATCAATGATCTATGTTAAGCTAAGCTAAAAGTGCTTGAGATGGTAATGGTCTAATCCGATTCAATGATTTATGCTAAGCTAAACATGATGGAGACGCTAATGGTCTAGTTCAAATCAGTGATCAATGCTAAGCTACGCTAAAATATCTTGAGATGCTAATAGTCTAATCCAAATCAATGATCTATGCTAAGCTAAACATGCTTGAGATGCTAATAGTCTAATCCGATTCAGTGATTTAAGCCAAGCTAAAAGATCTTAAGATGCTAATGGTCTAACCCAAATCAATAAGCTAAGCTAAATGTGCTAGAGATGCTAATAGTCTAATCAGATTCAATGATATATGCTAAGCTAAAGTGCTTGATATGCCAATGGTCTGGTCAGAATCAGTGATCTATGCTAAGCGAAAAGATCTCGAGATGCTAATGGTCTAATCCGAATCAATGATCTATGCTAAGCTAAGCTAAAAGTGCTCCCGCCAGACCCAGAGTTCGGCTAAATAGATTTAAAAATGATAAAACTCGACTGTTTAACTCTAGGGGAGCTGTAAAATGAGCCTATTTACACATAAAGTGGAGTGTTTCTTAACTGTACATGATTTATACGGCTAGTTGTTTTATTTTGTCTTTTAAGCATCGTTTTATTTCCACTTCTGTCCACCATCTCGTCAGAGCAAACCTGTGATCCTGTCTTTAAGTCGAGAACCACTGTTTATAATTCAATCCCTCTGAAGTTGGAGAACTGTGTCTTTGTTAAACTCAGGGAACAAATGATGCCTGCAGTACACATGTATGCTTGTGTGTGTGTGTGTGTGTGTGTGTGTGTGTGTGTGTGTGTGTGTGTGTGTGTGTGTGTGTACGATGACACCCTGGAGATATCATTCACTGATCATGTCTACCGAACACAACAAGCCTTCTTCTGTCTTGTCAGCCATCCGTCAATAAATGCATTTCATAGACGTACAATCTACAGCGTCTGAATCTGTTTCTTCTTCCAGTGGTGGAAAGAGTACCATTACTTGCCCAAAAACGTAGTGCAAGTAGAGTAAAAGTGTCTATTGTAAATATTACTCAAAGTACGAGTACAAAGTAGCCCTTTTAAAAGTACTCAAGAGTAGCGAGAATTAACAAAAGACTATAGAATACACAAGACATGTCTATGGAGTCAATCTAGGGTCATATATACTTGCAAAATAAAAAAGTTTTGCCAACAAAAAATAAATTAAGCAAAAAAATAATAAAATAAATGCAAATCTACAAAAATCGCAAAGCAAAAATTTATTTTTGAGAAATAAAAATTGGTTTTGCTAACAAAAAAAAGCTGCACAGGACAAATTAATTTTTGAGAAATAAAAATGAAATTTGCAAACAAAACAAAAAAACGGCAAATGAAAAAAATATATATATTTGTGAAACATTTTTTATAGCATTGCCTTTACAAAACCCATCCGGTCAATTGCAATGCTCATTTTGATTTGCTTTTTAGTCAGCCGTGAGTTTGCGTTGCTGTTCTCACTTAGCACTTCACGTTTCTACGCGTTTCACTTTGTGGTCTGGATTTGACAAGGGGGTGGAGTCAAGGGAACTTGGACGTTTACGGCAGGCCCGGACCTACTGGGCTGTAAGACCGCCTCGGTGATACTGTGTCTCCAGTTGATGACGTCGCTTAAATGGAGTCAGGTCTGGGCCTGTAGTAAACGCCCTAGTTCCTTTGACTCCGCCCCCTTGTAAAATCAGGGCCACAAAGTGAAATGCTAAAAAGCTAATCAAAATGAGCATTGCAATTGACTGGACGGGTTTTGTAAAGGCAATGCTATAAAAAATTATTTGCCAACACACACACACACACACACATATATATATATATATATATATATATATATATATATATATATATATATATATATATATATATATATATATATATATATATATTTTTTTTTTTTTTTTTTTTTTTTGCAATGCTTGATTTTTATTTGCAAGTTTTTTTTTTCAACTTGAGTGGCCCAGCCAGAGCCCAGACCTAAATCCTATTGAACATCTCTGGAGAGATCTGAAAATGGCTGTACACCGTCGCTTCCCATCCAACCTGATAGAGCTTGAGAGGTACTGCAAAGAGGAATGGGCAAAAATTCCCAAAGACAGGTGTGCCGAGCTTGTGGCATCAAATTCAAAAAGCCTTGAGGCTGTAATCGCTGCCAAAGGAGCATCAACAAAGTGTTGAGCAAAGGCTGTGAATACTGATGTACATGTGATTTTACAGCTTTTTATTTTTAATAAATTTGCAACAATTTCAAAAACTCTTTTTCTACATTGTCATTATGGAGGATTGTGTGTAGAATGTTGAGGTAATAAATGAATTTAATCAATTTTACAATAAGGCTGTAACATAAATGTGGAAAAAGTGAAGGGCTATCAATACTTTCCAGATGCACTGTATGCTCAGTTATTATGCAATTGCTCAGGTTAGTGGACTGTTCATATTTGTCATGTATTTTCATATGATCATCATCATCATCATCACACAAGTGATTCTGAACTTTGAATTTTCTTTTTTTCTAGTGAGCACTAAACAAGATACTCTGAGAAATGTTGGAAAACACAGCCATTGGCATCCATATACCCTCTCAGAAATAAAGGTACGTGAGCTGTCACTGGGGTGGTACCTTTTCAAAAGGTACAAATTTGTACCTACAAGGCCATATTAATACCTCAAGGGTACATATTAGTACCTAAAAAGTACAAATATGTTCTTCTTAAAAAGTTTAGGTACTAATATATACCTTTGAGATACCAATATGGACCCTTTAAGTACAAATGCGTACCTTTTGAAAAGGTACCACCCCAGTGACAGCTCTCGTACCTTTATTTCTGAGAGTGTAGGAACAAAATATACTAAAAAAGTCAATGGCTGTTTCAGTTTATATTGGTGTTCACCTTAAGAATAAAACTCAGACAGGTTTGGCACAAAGGAAATGACAGAATTTTCATTTTCAGGTGAACTGTCCATTTAAGGACTTTGTGGATTTATTTACAATTTTCATTATTATTTAGAATCTAATAACAGGATAATTTATTTTGTTTTGTTTTTTCATTATTATTTAGAATTTTCATCTTTGGTTGAACTGCCCCTTTTCTACTTTTTATAGATTTATTTAGAATTGTCATTATTATTTACACATTTCGTCTCATCTTTGGTTGAACTGTCTCTCTTGTACTTTTTGTGTTTATTTTGAACTTTCACTATTATTTTTGAATTTTCATTTTTCGAATGATTTAAGGACTTAGTGGATTTATTTAGGATATTCATTATTTACAATTTTCCTGTTTGGGTGAACTCCCTTTAAGGACTTATATTTATGATTTATTTAGATTTTTCATTATTTATAATTTCTACCTTTGGGTGAACTGTCCCTTTTCTACTGTTTTATTTGAATTTTTAATTTATTTAGGATTTTCACTATTATTTTTGAATTTTAATATTTCAGGCACAGCATGCACTGTGCCTTTAAGGACTCTGTGGATTTATTGGAAGAGGTAGACTTTTGATTTCATTTTCAGTGAAGTGTATGTTAAAAATCCCAGTCACGGTGCAACAAGTAATTTTTTTTCTCTCCCGAAGACTCAAAATCCCTGTTTACTTTTTTCAGTGAAAGATCCTTTTTAATTCCACTGTTTTTTGCACAGCACACTGGCAGAGTTTGCTGAGAGGAGTGATGTTTGTGTCCCAAACCCCGTGAAAGGAAGGTGAAATGTTTGCGTGAATGAGTGCTTGAAATGCCCTATGTAGGCGACCAGGGTTGCCAGGTTTTCACAGCAAAATCAGCCCAATAATTCTAAGACTCAAAATAGGCCACTTTCATTCATAAAATATTATTTTACATCAACGTATGCATTATACCAACACTATAGAATTATATAACTGATTATACAGTTTTTTCAATCACTGTATAGCCTATTTCACAATAGATGAATATATAACGTATAAGTACTATAATATGTATCACGTGTTAGGATTATATTGTCTGTATACACAGACTGACAATCACGCTAACTATATTTAACAAAAAATAAAAAGGTGGTCTTCAAATTCCCCCAAAGCTTCGACCATGAGTGATTCTTGCTCATCATCCTCCAAAAAATAATCCGCTTTAGGACGTTGTGTTATAATTTGGGGCAAATACACTGACATTTATATATCGTAAATAGGGCTATTGGGATATAGGGATACTGGAAAACACTTACATTGCAAAAAAATAAATGTAAATCTGCGATATATTGCATTGCGATATTATAATTTAATAAGATGATTAATACTTTGTTAAATACAAAAGATATTAAAGTAGCTACATTTTTTACGCATTTAGTACCCTGTATATATTTTACAACCCATTTGAAGGTCTATATTGTATGTTTTAAGTAATATATATATGTGTGTGTATTCTATTATTATTATTTTCTCCATTTGATATCAAGTACATTTTCTTTTTGGCTTAATCCCTTTATTAATCAGGGGTCGCCACAGCGGAATGAATCGCCAACTTATCCAGCATGTCTTACGCAGCGGATGCCCTTCCAGCTGCAACCCATCACTGGGAAACACCCATACACACTCATTCACACTCATACACTACGGACAATTTAGCTTACACTATTCACCCATAGTGCATGTCTTTGGACTGTGGGGGAAACAGGAGCACCTGGAGGAAACCCACACCAACACGGGGAGAACATGCAAACTCCACACAGAAACGCCAACTGACCCAGCCGGGACTCAAACCAGCGACCTTCTTTCTGTGAGGTGATTGTGCTACCCACTCGTGACGCCTATATCAACATTGTTATTTTTTATACTGGCGTCTTGTAATTACTTCAAGATTATGTTTGTGCATGTAAGAATTACTTTGTTTGTATATTTTTCTGAACGTAATAATTATTATAACAAAAAAAGCAACAAATTGATCTCACTTTAGCGACTTCTGAAATAAGTTGGCAACAGTTGCGGGAAAATAGCGGACCTGGCAACCCTCCTCCGGCGAGATGCCTTTCGTTTCCTCGTTTGTAGTTTCGGTTTTGTTTCAGGCTCAGCTGTTGGTGTTCAGTCGGGACTCGGTCAGTTTTCATCCCCATCGTGTCCTCCTGGAACACCGCAGACATGTACGAGCTGGAGAAGGAGAATTTGCGGCGCTTGAGCTCTTACATCACGGCCATTTTACGACCGTCACTAATAAAAACCTTCATGACGACATACCTGAAGAAAGGTGAGTTAATAAACAAAACACCAACACATAATCAACCTGCAGTGTTCTCGGTATCTTATCCAAAACACCGTGTTAATTGTTATTAAATCAAACAGTTTGTTCATAATAAATGGCTGCAAGTTTACCTGTTTATGTTTTACAGGACTGATTTTACCTCATTATGGTGATCATAGAAGTCTGGTTAGCCTGAGAATCTGCGCAAACACAAACACTAATTAATATGTAGATGAACACTGACTGAATTTGGGGCTTTAAGTAGTATTTTACATGTTATTTAAGTGAATAAAAATATTCGTTACGGTATAAAATGTATTCATGTACAGTATTCAAGTTTGTGAAGGGGATTAGCAAATCAACATAATTGTTATAAGACAGGAATAGGTGTTTATTAATAATTGTAGGACAGGTTTAATACTAATTTAGAAAATGGCTATATATTTCTTTTTTTCTCTCTCTCTGTAGTATTATTCTGTTTATTTGAAGGCTTTCCTTTTTAAGTGTTAATCAAGTTGAACTTTTAATGGCTGTCGTTAAAGCGAAATGTAAAAATAATGAAGAGTGTCATTCATCGGATGTTTTTCAAGCGCTGTGCACTAACCAATCACACGCCCTTCTGTTGAGTTTTATGAGCGCGATAGCCAATGAGAGTCATTCTGTTGCTCACCGCTGCAAACGCAGTTGGATTTGACTGAATTCTACCGAGAACAATAAGATTTTTAAGAGAATTTGATTTTACTTAAATAAAATAACACCAAAAACAAAGTGCTGAAACAACAATGTGCCTAAAATATGGTTATGAAGTTTTACCCTTGTTGATTCGCCAAACTTTGACGTGTTGTTTCTAAAACCTGTTTTTCTGCAAACTGTTTACCAACATTAATGATCATTATTTAAATTCTGCAGAAATGTTTGTTTTGTCGTAATATTGCAGCACTGTAATACTTTCCTTTTCCTTTCATTATTCGTTTATATGTTGTATTATAATAATTACAGATCTGTTTAAAAACATCACTCATTCATTCATTTTCCTTCAGCGTAGTCATTTATTCATCAGGGGTCACCACAGAGGAATGAACCGCCAACTATACCAACATATGTTTTATGCTGCGGATGGCCTTCCAGCTGCAACCCAGTACTGGGAAACACCCATACACACTCATACACTACGGCCAATTTAGTTAATCAATTCCCCTATAGCGCATGTGTTTGGACTGTGAGGGAAACTGGAGCACCCGCAGGAAACCCACACCAACACGGGGAGAACATGCAAACTCCACACAGAAACACCAACTGACCCAGCCGAGACTCGAACCAGGGACCTTCTTGCTGTGAAGTCACAGTGCTAACCACTGTGCCACCATGTCGCCATTTAAATAAAACAAAATATTATTTAGAAATAACTTCAAATGTACGCCAAATATTCTTCTTACGGTGCTCAAGTTTCATTTATTCCAATCAAATTTTTCAAATTAGCTTCAATCCATTGACATAAAATATGTAAAGTTCAGTAATACGCACAGTTCTGCAAATACACACACCAAAGCAAACTGGATGTATGAAACCGTATAATTGAGCTCTGTATAATGTGTGCTTTCTCCAATGTTGTGTTGACAGAAACAGTGGAGCGGATCATGTCCACCGAGCAGAGCTCCCCGTCCGCAGCTGCTCAGATGCTGCTGGACTGCATGTGTGATCTGGAGGAGGACGGCTGGTTTCAGGCCTTTCTGGACTTCCTGCACTCTGCTGGTGATTCCCAGAAAACACATAACATTTGTCTAACATTCTCTTTTGTGTCCTATTTTGGTAAATATAAGTGCATAGTGTATAAGTGCACAGCGTGTAGTGTATAAGCATAGTGTATAAGTGCACAGTGCATAAGTGCGTAGTGTGTAAGTGCTCAGTGTATAAATACATAATGTATAGTGTATATAGTGTCATAATGTGTGTGTTGATGTAGAGTACTCCGGCCTGCACGATGCCGTTAAAAACTGGAACTTCCTTGAGTATGAGGAGCTGCACGAACACCGGAAGCTTCTGGAGAGAATCGAACCCTCAATCACCAACACTTAAAGCCCAGAGAGCTGCTCGTGCACATGAACTGCTGTCTGAACCAGAGGGAGTCTGAGGAGATTCAAGCGGTGAGATTGCAATAAAGCACTGGTGTGCACAAGCATCCTGAAATGCGTCTGAGCTGTATGTTAATCAGTCCAACAGACTATACCATACACACTCCCCATAAAGTCCTCACGGGTAGCTATGCAACATACAGTTGCAATCAGAATTATTCGCCCCCTTTGAATTATTATTATTTTTTTAATATTTCCCAAATGATGTTTAACAGAGCAATAAAATTTTCACAGTATGTCTGATAATATTATTTCCTCTGGAAAAAGTCTTATTTGTTTTATTTCGGCTACAATAAAAGCAGTTTTTAATTTTTTAAAAGCCATTTTAAGGTCAATATTATTAGCCCCTTTAAGCTATATTTTTCCCGATAGTCTACAGAACAAACCATCATTATACAATAACTTGCCTAATTCCCCTAACCTGCCTAGTTACCCTAATTAACCTAGTTAAGCCTTTAAATGTCACTTTAAGCTGTATAGAAGTGTCTTGAAGAATATCTAGTCTAATATTATTTACTGTCATCATGACAAAGAGAAAATAAATCAGTTATTAGAGATGAGTTATTAAAACTATTATGATTAGAAATGTGTTGAAGAAATCTGCTCTCTGATAAACAGAAACTGGGAAAAAAAATAACAGGGGGGCGAATAAATCAGGGGGTTGAATAATTCTGATTGCAACTGTATATTGAAGTGTGCAAAAGTTTGTGAACCCTCTGCATTGTTAATAGTTTTAACATAATTAGAGAGATTATATTAAATGCATGTTTTTTATTATTATTTAGTATTGGGTAACACTTTATTTTGATGGTCCATTAGAGTATTATTGGCTGTCTGCTTAACATCTGATGATACTGCTCCTTCAACAGACATTTCACTGACTATAAGAAACTTTGCAAGTACACATTAACTTACACTATACCTGCCAACACTCCTGTTTTTCCCGGGAGTCTCCCATATTTCAGACCCACCTCCCGGTTTGTCATTTCTCCCGGAAAACTCCCGGAATTTCAACCCCTTTCCCCTGTAACACCCCATTCACACGGGGCTTCAGCGTCAATGCTTGACAGAGGGCGTGTCTGAAGTTGGGGCTGACGCGATCGTCATAGCAGCGTCAACCAATGAATTTAGTCAGCAGTCGACTACTGTCTGAACTGGTGTATTTGCATACAGCGATCTGATTGGCTGGCGCTTCCGTCTGCACTTGAAAAGTTGAGAAAGTCCCAACTTCTGCAGAGAGCAACGCCACTGAAGCGGCGCCGACGGATCCACAATGCAGTTCGGCAATGCCTGACGTCACCCATTCAAAGTGAATGGAAAGCGTTGAATCTGACGCCCTTTGTGAATGGGGCGTAACACCCCCGGATCGCCGACAGACCAGGCACCCCTTCCGGTCGCTCTGCTCACCCCCCAAACTTGCTTGGTTATTAGTCTCGGTGTACAAGCTCGGAGATTTAAACTAGCACACAGTTGGCTGTAACACTATACAAAGACACAAATGATTTTGTAGTCTCTGCTTGGTCTGTGTCCGAGTCGTACATGTACAGCTGAATGCTGGTCCTCTCACTCATGTTGCTTCTCTCTGTCTGCCTGTCTGTTGCCATACACAAAGAGGGGAACTCTTGGTTCCGCCCCCTTGTTAAGTTGGGCGGGAAGTCGAAACTAATTTTCATGTGAAGCAACACGCCCCTAAAACAGCGAACTGTGTACACGCCGCCAAAAACACACTTTTTAACACATTATAATAATCTGAATTGTGTTTTGAACTGAACCTAAACTGACACACTCAGAAGAACCATAATATTCATATTACACCTTAAAAAAGGGGTAAAATAGGTGCCCTTTAAATTCAACAAATGCACCATCAAAATAAAGTGTGACCTAGTATTGTCCTGGTTAAGATATTTTGTTCGAAATTTACAATAAGGTTAGATAATATTAAATGTTGAACTATGATTATGATGGCTTGAGAAAGCCACCATTCTGATATTCTACATAAACTTATTATTATTCTTCCGTCTTCTTCTTCTTCTTCTTCTTCTTCTGAGACTAATTTTAAAGTGTATCTCCTCCTAAGCCTTTCAAGCTACATCCTTCAAACTTTTGTCAGTCCTTCAAACTGGTCTGACTCGGGTTGCTATGTCTTTTCTAACTGATCCGACTTTTGGTTTTCCGAAAAACGACCCAGAAAATTTCCAAAAGTCCCATTGACTTAACATTGGGTCAACCTTTGTGAGCTCAAAACTCTGCATCAGACTGTCCTACAGACTAGAGTCTGGCCTAATTCAACTCAGTCTAGCCAGCAGCCAATCACTGATGACTTTTAAACTTACTAGCCACTCCCTAGCAACCAATTTCAGCACCCTAGCAACTGTCCCATAGACTGTGAATAACTGTTCTAACATATGCTAATAGTTTTAACATCCTAATGACATGCTAATCTTGCTAGAAACATGCTAGTGACATGCTAGCACATGTTAATTCATGCTAACAACAGACTAATTCATGCTAGAATCATGCTAACACTATTCTAATTCATGCTAGAATCATGCTAGAATCAATTCATGCTAGAACATGCTAATTCAAGCTAGAATCATGCTATTAACATGCTAATTCATGTTAGAATCATGTTAGTAACATGCTAACTCCTTCTAGAATCATACTAATTCATGCTAGTTAAATGCTAATTCATGTTAAAATCATGCTAGTAACATGCTAATTGATGCTAGAATCCTGCTAGTAACATTCTAATTCATGCTAGAATCATGCTAGTAACATGCTAATTGATGCTAGAATCATACTAACATGATACAATCTAGCTAGTTACATGCTAATTCATGCTAGAAACATGCTAATTCAAACACTGCTAATATATGTTTGTAACCGCCTAGCAACCACTCAGAACAACATAGCAACCACCTAGCAACAGCTTAGCAACCATCTACAAAACCATAGCAACCACCTAGCAACGCGTAAGCAACCACTCAAAACACGCTAGCAACCCCTTAGTAACCACCTAGCAACACCTTAGCAACCACCTTTAACACCCTAGCAACTGCTTAAAAACAACTTAGCAACCATTCAGGACACCCTAGCAACGCCTTAGCAACCACTCAGAACACCCTAGCAACCTTATAGCAACCGCTCAGAACACCCTATCAACCGCCTAGTAAGAAACATGCCAATCCATACTAGAAACATGCTAACATATATGTACTTATCTATCTATGCCAACTGTTTCAAACTCCTTAAAAACTACATAAATTATTTAAACTTTAAAACTACTTCAAACTTTCAGGCTAGGCTTTCTCAAGCCACCATAAAGTTTGTCCTCAAACTTTACTATCTAGTTAATAAATGCTGTACAATTATTATTAATGAATACATGAACTAAAATGAACTAATAATGCATCTTCTACAGCATTTATCAATCATAGTGCATTATTAACATCCATCGTCGGCAGCCAGCTCTCTGCAACTCTCACATGGTCGCCCACTAAAGCTGAGCAGGGCTGCGCCCGGTCAGTACCTGGATGGGAGACCACATGGGAAAGCTAGGTTGCTGCTGGAAGTGGTGTTAGAGAGGCCAGCAGTTTATTTATGGGGACTCTATACTGCTCAGTGAGTGCCGTCTTTCAGATGAGACGTTAAATCGAGGTCTTGACTCTTTGTGGTCGTTAAAAATCCCAGGATGTCCATGGTAAAAGAGTAGGGGTTTAACCCCGGCATCCTGGCCAATTCTGCCCACTGGCCTCCTAACCATCCCCATATCATAATTGGCTTCATCACTCTGTCTCCTCTCCACCAATCAGCTGGTGTGTGGTGTGCAGTCTGGTGCAATATGGCTGCCCTCGCCTCATCCAGATGGATGCTGCACATTGGTGCTGGATGAGGAGATTCCCCCAATGTGTAAAGCGCTTTGAGTGTCCAGAAAATAGCTATATAAATGTAAGGAATTATTATTATTAGCCAAATGCGTGCCTGTTAACATTAGTAAATGATTTAACATGAACTTACAATGAAAAACTATATTTTATTCATTCATTTTCTTTTCGGCTTAGTCCCTTTATTAATCTGGGGTCGCCACAGTGGAATGAACCGCCTACCTATCCAGCATATGTTTTACGCAGCGGATGCCCTTCCAGCCAAACCCACCACTGGGAAACATCCATACACACTCAATCACACACATACATTACGGACAATTTAGCCTACCCAATTCACCTGTACCACATGTGTTTGGACTGTGGGGGAAACCAGAGCACCCAGAGGAAACCCACGCCAACACGGGGAGAACATGCACACTCCACACAGAAACACCAACTGACCCAGCTGAGGCTCAAACCAGCGACCTTCTTTCTGTGAGGCAAACGTGTTACCCACTGCGCCACTGTCTCGCCCCAAAACTGTATTTAAATTAACTAACACAAACAAGTACTGTAATGTTTGCTCACGTTAGTAATTTCATCAGTATTAACTAATACAACCTTATTGAAAAGTTTTACCAATATTTTACATAAAAGATGTTTAAATATGGTGTAAAAATACAGAACAAATGCTGAAATAATTAAAACAACCAGGGCTTCACATTAACACCTGCCAAATGCGGGTAGATTTCGGTTGTGGTGGGTTAGACAGCCGCTCCCACTAGCCACTTTGGCTAGCTGAAGCTCATGTTTAATGGCCAGTGCTGGCTCGTCACTGCAGATTAGACTGTTAGTTTCTGACCGTTTGTCTATAAGTGTAATGTGATCTTAGAATCGAGAAGCAGCACGACTGACTAAAACAGCTTTTCGCGCGAGCAAAAGAAAGCAGGTGAATAAGGAATGAGAGGATCACGCGCACGGTGAGACAGGCTTACCTCGCTCACTGACGAGGGCTTTAGTGTCGCGCGCACAGATGATTTGATGCGAGAGTGTTTAAAAACTCCTGTGCCGTTTCCTCACTCAAAGCAACCGTGCCTGGAAACGAAACTAGTGCGATGCGCCTGCACACACAGTCCTTCATGGGATGGAGATTCTTTGTCAGCAGCAGCAGTTGTTGCTGCTTTCGCTTTAACCATTCTTTGAACAGATTATAAATTGGCCTAACATTAACCGTGTGCATCATCCTTTCATTATCGTGCACGGAATGTGTTTACCCGATCTCTTTTGCTTGCTGTTATTTTTGTTAATATATTTTAATAATCATCCTTTACAATAATATTGCTTTAATATGTTGTTGTATGCATAGTGATGGTGATCCTGGAGCCAGAACAGACCACTGTGTATAGATGCATGAGAATATATATTGTTTAAATGTCAGCTGTTTTGTTGAATATAAAGTGTATGCATACAGCAGTATTCTGCTTGTTTTGACCAAGCGGCAACGTCCCGCTCTCCCTCGGGAAGCCAATACGGAAGTAACTAAAACTGCAATTCATCGACTCGCCTGGGGGGGGCTGGCTCCAGGAAGTCCAAGTGCTTTCTTTCTGCATTGGTAAATTGGCCATTTTTACAGCTGATAAAAACATGTTTACAGCCTGGTACAAACGATGGCTTTGGTGCATATAGCTAATATTACCCTTCATGACAACTCTGAGGGGGTGAATTTTTTTATAACTCATCCGTTTCGTTTTTATTAGGTTATATTAAGTTTGCATAATTAAGGGCGTGGCCACTTGAGTGACAGCTAGCCTTCGCTGGTCGCTGTCTCGTCACCTCAGCTGATTCCGGCTGATTAGTCGCTGAGCTCTGCATTTACATCGTATTTTTGTTTTGTTTAATGTTTCTTTACACCGTCATTTGCCTTTTGGAATTATTTCCTGCAATTATCAGATGATATAGCATGCTGTGTGCACTTAATTGTGCTTACAAACCGTTCAAGTTGCCTCCATTTCACAGGTCAGTGAAATGATGTACTTCTATACCATCTCTATGAATGTATTTGTTTTATTTAAGATCATTTATCATTTAAATGTTCTTTAGACCTGTAATGCACTCCAGAATCTGACAGATTGATTAGCTGTAGGCTATAAAACAGTCATCTGAAGCGTTGTCATACAGTGCTGGATTTTTATAAACAGTCTTGGATTTACTAACACAGACTATATCTGAAGTGTTTGATAGTAATTCGCGTTTTCCTCCTGTCGAAAAACGTCATAAGAACAATGTTTAGTGGCTCAATGTGTTACAACAGTGTTTTTAAAAGTCTAAACACTTTATTGATATAGTGTACAACCAAGCACATGTGGTCACAACACAACCGAGTCACAGGTGATGAAGTATTAAACGTTCTCCCAAAGTAATAAGTCTGTTTTAATCCAGGTCTAAGCAAAACGTTTGAGAATCAAGCATGCGTCTGTAGCTTCGCTCACTCTCCGCCTCTTTGCCCTTATTTGGTATGCCGCGTTTGGAGTGATGAAGAACAAAATGGCGACAAAATGGCTAACAAAATGGCGACGGTTGGCCGCGCCTTCTTGTGGCTTCTTTTGCAGTGTTCAGAAACCTATGGGTGACGTCACGGATACTACGTCCATATCTTTTACAGTCAATGGTTTTGACACATTATTTAAAATTTGTGGCAAGGAAATAATGAGTTTGGTGTGGCCAGAGAAAAAAAAAGGTAAATCCTAATTGTGTTGAGCTCTGAAAAGTCCTGTGAAAGAAAACTAATTGCAATGCGACACTTTTTTATGAAAGCATAACCCATTTGCTCATGCTCATTGAGTAAGCTCATAGACAAAAAACTGTGAAATGAACGAGGAGGCAAGAGGAAAAAACACACAATCTAAATGAAGTCATTTTAGCATGCCAAAGTCAAATTTATGCATAAAATATATTTTCCCAACAACAAAATTGTGGCTAGTGAAAATGGCGAGTGGCTAGTAACAGTGGAAAACTACTAGCCACAATGGCTGCTGATCAAAAAAGTTAAGTCAAGCCCTGAAAACAACCCAATGCAATAGTTTATAAACCCTGTGTTTTTAATACTGTGTGTGGTTTCCTGATGATCTACATGTGTTTTGTGATGGCCCTTGACAATAGTCTCTTATTTGTTACTAGTTAAAGTCTTTTTTCCTATCGCACGTTGATTTTCACACTGTAATAACTCAATTCACAGATAAATCACAGGTTTTAGGATTAGTACGATAGGTAAAATTGTATTATTTTTTTAAGATATCACCCATGCCTAGTTGGAAGTATGTCAACAAATTGAAAAACTCATCGATGGCCATAATCACCATCTGCTCTGTATGCGTGTCGGATCCAAGATTATGTGAACTTCACAATAAGGAAAAACAGGCAATGACTGTAATGTGTGTTTATGTCTTCACACCTGCACTTGTGTGTGTGATGCAGGTGGAAGCGCAGCGTGGACCTATCGCCGCCAGTGAGAAACTCGTCGAGTGTCTCCTGCGCTCAGATAAATCAAACTGGTTTAAGGTGCTGAAGATTGCTCTGGACACCTGCGAATTATATGAGGCTCTCGACCTGCTGGAGACAAGTAATCCTTCATCATTCTCTCTTTATATCCCTCCGTTATCATCCTGCAGACTTGTATTATACTGACTGTTAAAGGAGACCTATTATGCCTCCTTTTACAAGATGTAAAATGCAGTGTGTAGTGAAGATTGAGCTGAAAATAGCACACATAGCTTTCTATCTCTCTAATACTGACCCTTTTAGGCTTTGGTTCTAATTGTGGCGTTTTGGTGACTGTCACTTTAAATTCAAATGAGATTGTGCTCTTTTCAGAAGAGGGCGGAGCTACAAACACCATAATGACAGATGTAAAACAGCAGTGTGTGTGTTGTCAGTGCTGGTCAGGTGTGCATGTGTGCTTCAGTGTGAGTGTGTGCTTCATGCTTCTGTCAGTCTATGTCACTCCTGTCGCTGTTCATTTGTGCTTCATCTAAAACTCCACATCTATAATCCTCTTAGTCTATGCTGACATTATCTTCAGCAGCTCAAACACTCTTATGGCTAATGGACAGACGGCTGCTTCTCACTCAGGGCTGCTGTTTATGCTAATGAGATGGAGAGATGGGCACTAGTGGGCGGGGCTTACCCCCTCTGATGACACGTACAAAGGGAGAATGTCAATCAAAGTGTTTCTGCAGACTGCTTTTATCCAGTCTGATTATAATAAATACAATTCAGGCATGTTTATCATTAGAGGCTGGAGATATTCACACACTGCTGACACACACACTACTGGGTTTAAACCCCAAATAAAATTAATATTTTGCACAATATTTCCCTTCAAAGCTCTTAAGAAGTGTGTTTTAGTCTGATGTTTGTGGTAGCATGTGATGGTGTGTGTGTGTGTTACAGATGGAGCAGGAAAGTCAGTGCAGGACTCAGACTGCGTGATGGCCGAATCCTCCACTG
The DNA here is from genome assembly GCA_903798195.1 of Danio kyathit. Classification (NCBI taxonomy): domain Eukaryota; kingdom Metazoa; phylum Chordata; class Actinopteri; order Cypriniformes; family Danionidae; genus Danio; species Danio kyathit. The sequence goes on from LR812541.1 coordinate 55,249,519, forward strand.
TGTGCTTTGAGTACAGAGAGGAGATGGAGACTGAAAACATGGCGGCACTGGAGAGCTGCAGACACATGAGCATCACTGAGACGCCTGCTGGAGCTACAGGTAATGCACATGTGCGTTACATACGTGTTTGTTTGTGAGTGCGTGTCTGTACATTGTGTTGTGTGTGCGTGTGTGTTTTGTGTTCAAGAATGTGTGCATTGATCTCTCTGTGACCTGTGTGTGTGTGGTCAGGTGACTCTGGGCGGTCAGGTGAGCGTAAGCTGAGGGAATATCAGAGAGAGCTGATGACTGCAGCCGTCAGCGGACAGAACACCATCATCTGTGCTCCTACAGGTCAAAACAAAACAACACTGTTCGGCTTTTTAAGGAAATGCTCTTCTCTTTGGTAACATTTTAGTTTAAGTCACAAGTCATGCTATTCACTACTTATTAATACCTAAAACCAAATTATTAAATTATTCTCTAAACTAACTCTATTACAGTCTAAACTAACTCTATTACACTCTAAACTAACTCAATTACACTCTAAACTAACTCAATTACACTCTAAACTAACTCTATTACACTCTAAACTAACTCTATTACACCCTAAACTAACTATTACACCCTAAACTAACTCAATTACACTCTAAACTAACTCTATTACACCCTAAACTAACTATTACACCCTAAACTAACTCTATTACACCCTAAACTAACTATTACACCCTAAACTAACTCTATTACACCCTAAACTAACTCTATTACACCCTAAACTAACTCTATTACACTCTAAACTAACTATTACACTCTAAACTAACTCTATTACACCCTAAACTAACTCTATTACACTCTAAACTAACTATTACACCCTAAACTAACTCTATTACACCCTAAACTAACTCTATTACACTCTAAACTAACTCTGTTACACTCTAAACTAACTCTATTACACCCTAAACTAACTCTGTTACACCCTAAACTAACTCTGTTACACCCTAAACTAACTCTGTTACACTCTAAACTAACTCTATTTCACCCTAAACTAACTCTATTACACCCTAAACTAACTCTATTACACCCTAAACTAACTCTATTACACCCTAAACTAACTCTGTTACACTCTAAACTAACTATTACACCCTAAACTAACTCTATTACACCCTAAACTAACTCTGTTACACTCTAAACTAACTCTATTACACCCTAAACTAACTATTACACCCTAAACTAACTCTATTACACCCTAAACTAACTATTACACCCTAAACTAACTCTATTACACTCTAAACTAACTCTATTACACCCTAAACTAACTCTATTACACTCTAAACTAACTATTACACTCTAAACTAACTCTATTACACTCTAAACTAACTCTATTACACTCTAAACTAACTATTACACTCTAAACTAACTATTACACTCTAAACTAACTCTATTACACCCTAAACTAACTCTATTACACCCTAAACTAACTCTATTACACTCTAAACTAACTCAATTACACTCTAAACTAACTCAATTACACTCTAAACTAACTCTATTACACTCTAAACTAACTCAATTACACTCTAAACTAACTCTATTACACTCTAAACTAACTCAATTACACTCTAAACTAACTCTATTACACCCTAAACTAACTATTACACCCTAAACTAACTCTATTACACCCTAAACTAACTATTACACCCTAAACTAACTCTATTACACCCTAAACTAACTCTATTACACCCTAAACTAACTCTATTACACTCTAAACTAACTATTACACTCTAAACTAACTCTATTACACCCTAAACTAACTCTGTTACACTCTAAACTAACTCTGTTACACCCTAAACTAACTCTATTACACCCTAAACTAACTCTATTACACCCTAAACTAACTCTGTTACACTCTAAACTAACTCTATTACACCCTAAACTAACTATTACACCCTAAACTAACTCTATTACACTCTAAACTAACTCTATTACACCCTAAACTAACTCTATTACACTCTAAACTAACTATTACACTCTAAACTAACTCTATTACACTCTAAACTAACTCTATTACACTCTAAACTAACTATTACACTCTAAACTAACTATTATACTCTAAACTAACTCTATTACACCCTAAACTAACTCTATTACACCCTAAACTAACTCTATTACACCCTAAACTAACTCTATTACACCCTAAACTAACTCTATTACACTCTAAACTAACTCTACACTCTAAACTAACTCTATTACACTCTAAACTAACTATATTACACTCTAAACTAACTCTACACTCTAAACTAACTCTATTACACTCTAAATTAACTCAATTACACTCTAAACTAACTCTACACTCTAAACTAACTCTATTACACTCTAAACTAACTCTATTACACTCTAAACTAACTGTTACACTCTAAACTAACTCTGTTACACCCTAAACTAACTCTATTACACTCTAAACTAACTCTATTACACTAACTCTATTACACTCTAAACTAACTCTATTACACTCTAAACTAACTCTGTTACACTAAACTAACTCTGTTACACTCTAAACTAACTCTGTTACACCCTAAACTAACTCTGTTACACTCTAAACTAACTGTTACACTCTAAACTAACTCTATTACACTCTAAACTAACTGTTACACTCTAAACTATCTCTATTACACTCTAAACTAACTGTTACACTCTAAACTATCTCTATTACACTCTAAACTAACTCTATTATACTCTAAACTAACTCTACAGTCTAAACTAACTCTATTACACTCTAAATTAACTCAATTACACTCTAAACTAACTCTACACTCTAAACTAACTCTATTACACTCTAAATTAACTCAATTACACTCTAAACTAACTCTGTTACACTCTAAACTAACTCTATTACACTCTAAACTAACTCTACAGTCTAAACTAACTCTATTACACCCTAAACTAACTCTATTACACTCTAAACTAACTCTATTACACTCTAAACTAACTCTATTACACCCTAAACTAACTCTATTACACTCTAAACTAACTCTATTACACCCTAAACTAACTCTATTACACTCTAAACTAACTCTATTACACTCTAAACTAACTCTATTACACTCTAAACTAACTCTGTTACACTCTAAACTAACTCTATTACACTCTAAACTAACTCTATTACACTCTAAACTAACTCTATTACACCCTAAACTAACTCTATTACACTCTAAACTAACTCTGTTACACTCTAAACTAACTCTATTACACTCTAAACTAACTCTATTACACTCTAAACTAACTCTATTACACTCTAAACTAACTGTTACACTCTAAACTAACTCTGTTACACTCTAAACTAACTCTGTTACACTCTAAACTAACTCTATTACACTCTAAACTAACTCTATTACACCCTAAACTAAATCTGTTACACTCTAAACTAACTCTACACTCTAAACACTACACTCTACACTCTAACTAACTAATTGCGAAGCGCAGAATGAAATGTGCTGAAAGTGTGTGTTTGTGTTCAGGCTGTGGAAAGACTATCGTGGCGCTGGGCATCTGTGAGGAGCATCTGAAGCTGCTGCGGGGACGAGGAAAGATTGCCTTCCTGGCCACTAAAGTGGACGTTTATGAGCAGCAGTACAAACTCTTCCAGGAGCACTTCAGCAGCAAAGACCCCAGCATCAGGCACTTACACACACACTACACTCTATATATATATATATATATATATATATAAACCACACACATGCACATACGCAAACATGCATGCATAAGCACACACACATGCCATACACACACACAAACACACACATATATGCACGCACACATACACATGCACAGATACAAATGTACACACACATATACACACATGCACAAGCACACTCATATATATATATACACACACATATACACACACATGCCTACAAACTCATGCACATACGCATATATACACAGGCATATGCATACACACACACACACACACACACACACACACACTTATAGACTTACATACACATGCATGCGTGTGCACGTATGTGTTCTGTGAATTTGTGTGAGTGTGTTTGTGTTGTATGTGCATATGTGTGTGCATGTGTGTTGTGTTTTATTGTGTCTCTCTCTGTTCTGCAGGGTGACGGGGATGTGTGGAGATATGGCTCTCTCAGTGCGGATGCTGATCGAGACTCATGATATTGTGGTTCTGACGGCTCAGATTCTGGTGAACGCCCTGCAGAGCGGAGAGATGCAGAACCTGCAGCTGCTGACGCTCATCCTGCTGGACGAGTGCCACAACACCACCGGCAAACACCCCTACAACAACATCATGACCCGCTACCTGGACAACAAACTTACCGGCAGTGGCGGGTTATTGCCACAGGTGCACAACACTGCTCATTTAATACACTCTGTACTAACTCTGTTACACTCTATACTAACTCTGTGACACTCTATACTAACTCTATTAAACTCTCAAACTAAGTCTCATTTACAATCTATACTAACTCTATTACACTCTATACTAACTCTATTATACTCTAAACTAACTCTATTACACTCTATACCAGTGGTTCTCAACTGGTTTGGCCATGGGACCCACATTTTTACATGGTCATCAAGCCGCGACCCAAACTTTTAGGAACTATAATATAATTTTAGGAATTATAATTAATTTGTATTTATTTGTTAACATACACAAATAGTGACAGATAAATCACAAGTCCCCAATACTTACAAATAAACAATATTTTATTGCTGTCATTTAACAAAATGTATCAAATTACAGAAATATTACAAAGTAAGGTTAAGAAAAGGTTCTGTTACCATCAACTAAACTGAACTGTTAATAAAACATTAACACTGATCCTGTTGAACAGAACAAATCAGCAAATTACAGTAAAATAATTAAAATAATCATAACCATTTTTACATCTAATACGACAGCAATTATAAACATCTGTTTCACTTAACAGTAATTTGGGAAGCTAATGAGATAACTGAGGATGTGCTTTACTCCTGATAAGAGTTTGAAAGTCTGGGGTGATGGTAGACCCGAAGATCGTGCTCGATGTCCAACCTGTTCCTTTGCTTTGACTTAAGCTGCACCAAGGAAGAGAAGCCACTTTCACACAAATACGTAGTGCTGAATGGTAGGATGGATTTGATCGCACGAATGGCAAGGGCAAGGGCTTTTCAGCATCTTATCACATGACAGCTCCACAAGCTGATTCTCTTCGTTGCTTGGCAACGTGACGCTTTCCACGTCGATTCCAAAAGGATTGCTCATCCACGGATCATCATCATGTTTATCAGGAAAGTAGTTGGTATGGTTGTCGCGCTCATTTCAAAATAAAAGTCCGGTATAGGCAAAATAAGTTAAACTTTTGTTGTTTTTTTGACCACACACTCTGCGACCCACTGAAAATGTTCCCACCAGTTGAGAAACACTGCTCTATACTAACTCTATTATACTCTAAACTAACTATTATACTCTAAACTAACTATTACACTCTGTACTAACTCTATTATACTCTAAACTAACTCTATTATACTCTAAACTAACTCTATTATACTCTAAACTAACTATTATACACTAAACTAACTATTACACTCTGTACTAACTCTATTATACTCTAAACTAACTCTATTATACTCTAAACTAACTCTATTATACTCTAAACTAACTATTATACACTAAACTAACTATTACACTCTGTACTAACTCTATTATACTCTAAACTAACTCTATTATACTCTAAACTAACTCTATTATACTCTAAACTAACTATTATACACTAAACTAACTATTACACTCTGTACTAACTCTATTATACTCTATACTAACTCTATTATACTCTATACTAACTCTATTATACTCTAAACTAACTCTATTATACTCTAAACTAACTATTACACTCTGTACTAACTCTATTATACTCTAAACTAACTATTACACTCTATACTAACTCTATTATACTCTAAACTAACTATTACACTATACTAACTATTATACTCTAAACTAACTATTACACTATACTAACTCTATTATACTCTAAACTAACTCTATTACACTCTATACTAACTCTATTACATTCTAAACTAGCTCTGTTACACTCTATACTAACTAAATTATACTCTAAACTATTACACTCTATACTAACTCTATTACACTTTAACCTAACTCTATTACACTCTATACTAACTATATTATACTCTAAACTAACTATTACACTCTATACTATCTCTATTACACTCTAAACCAACTCTATTACACTCTATACTAACTCTATTACATTCTAAACTAGCTGTTACACTCTATACTAACTCTATTATAGTCTAAACTATTACACTCTATACTATCTCTATTACACTCTAAACCAACTCTATTACACTCTATACTAACTCTATTACATTCTAAACTAGCTGTTACACTCTATACTAACTCTATTATAGTCTAAACTATTACACTCTATACTATCTCTATTACACTCTAAACTAACTCTATTACACTCTATACTAACTCTATTACATTCTAAACTAGCTGTTACACTCTATACTAACTCTATTATAGTCTAAACTATTACACTCTATACTATCTCTATTACACTCTAAACTAACTCTATTACACTCTATACTAACTCTATTACATTCTAAACTAGCTGTTACACTCTATACTAACTCTATTATAGTCTAAACTATTACACTCTATACTATCTCTATTACACTCTAAACCAACTCTATTACACTCTATACTAACTCTATTACATTCTAAACTAACTATTACACTCTATACTAACTATATTATAGTCTAAACTATTACACTCTATACTAACTATATTACACTCTATACTAACCTATTATACTCTAAACTAACTATATTACACTCTATACTAACTCTATTACACTCTATACTAACTCTATTATACTCTAAACTAACTATATTACACTCTATACTAACTCTATTACACTCTAAACTAACTCTATTATACTCTACACTAACTATTACACTCTATACTAACTATTACACTCTAAACTAACTCTATTACACTCTAAACTAACTCTATTACACTCTATACTAACTCTATTATACTCTAAACTAACTATTACACTCTATACTAACTCTAACATACTCTAATCTAACTCTATTACACTCTACTAACTCTATTATACTATACTCTATTACACTCTATACTAACTCTATTACACTCTATACTAACTCTATTACACTCTATACTAACTCTATTATACTCTAAACTAACTATTACACTCTAAACTAACTCTATTACACTCTAAACTAACTCTATTACACTCTATACTAACTCTATTATACTCTAAACTAACTATTACACTCTATACTAACTCTAACATACTCTAATCTAACTCTATTACACTCTACTAACTCTATTATACTATACTCTATTACACTCTATACTAACTCTATTACACTCTATACTAACTCTATTATATTCTAGACTAACTATTACACTCTATACTAACTCTATTATACTCTAATCTAACTCTATTACACTCTATACTAACTCTATTATACTCTAATCTAACTCTATTACACTCTAAACTAACTCTATTATACTCTAAACTAACTATTACACTCTATACTAACTCTATTATACTCTAAACTAACTATTACACTCTATACTAACTCTAACATACTCTAATCTAACTCTATTACACTCTACTAACTCTATTATACTCTAATCTAACTCTATTACACTCTACTAACTCTATTATACTCTACTCTATTACACTCTATACTAACTCTATTACACTCTATACTAACTCTATTATATTCTAGACTAACTCTATTACACTCTATACTAACTCTATTATACTCTAATCTAACTCTATTACACTCTATACTAACTCTATTATACTCTAAACTAACTATTACACTCTATACTAACTCTATTATACTCTAATCTAACTCTATTACACTCTAAACTAACTCTATTACACTCTATACTAACTCTATTATACTCTAGACTAACTCTATTACACTCTAAACTAACTGTTACACTCTAAACTAACTGTTACACTCTAAACTAACTATTTAACTCTATTACACTCTATATTAACTCTATTATACTCTAATCTAACTCTATTACACTCTAAATTAACCCTATTACACTCTATTCTAACTGCTAAACTCTATACTAACTCTGTTACACTCTATACTAACTCTATTACACTCTAGACTAACTCTATTACACTATACTAACTGTTAAATTCTATACTAACTCTGTTACACTTTATACTAACTCTATTATTCTCTAGACTAACTATTACACTCTAAACTAACTATTACACTATACTAACTCTATTATACTCTAATCTAACTCTATTACACTCTAATCTAACTCTATTATACTCTAAACTAACTATTACACTCTATACTAACTCTATTATACTCTAATCTAACTCTATTACGCTCTAAATTAACTCTATTACACTATACTAACTCTATTAAACTCTAATCTAACTATTACACTCTAAATTAACTCTATTACACTATACTAACTCTGTTAAACTCTATACTAACTCTGTTACACTCTATACTAACTCTATTATACTCTAGACTAACTCTATTACACTCTAAACTAACTGTTACACTCTAAACTAACTGTTACACTCTAAACTAACTATTTAACTCTATTACACTCTATATTAACTCTATTATACTCTAATCTAACTCTATTACACTCTAAATTAACCCTATTACACTCTATTCTAACTGCTAAACTATACTAACTCTTTTACACTCTATACTAACTCTATTACACTCTAAACTAACTGTTACACTCTAAACTAACTGTTACACTCTAAACTAACTATTGCACTCTAGACTAACTCTATTATACTCTAAACTAACTCTATTATACTCTAACTATTGCACTCTAGACTAACTCTATTATACTCTAAACTAACTCTATTATACTCTAAACTAACTATTACACTCTAGACTAACGCTATTACACTAAACTAATGCTATTACACTCTAGACTAACTCTATTACACTCTAAACTAACTCTATTACACTCAACTAACTCTATTACACTCAACTAACTCTATTATACTCTAAACTAACTCTATTATACTCTAAACTAACTATTACACTCTAGACTAATGCTATTACACTAAACTAATGCTATTACACTCTAAATTAACTCTATTACACTCAACTAACTCTATTACATTCTAAACTACATCTATTACACTCTAAATTAACTCTGTTACACTCTTAGGGCTTCGTCCCTTTATTTATCAGGGGTCACCACAGCGGAATGAACTGCCAACTATTCCAACATATGTTTTACGCAGTGGATGCCCTTCCAGCTGCAACCCAGTACTGGAAAACACCCATACACTCTCATACATATTCACACACGTACACTATGGCCAATTAAGTTTATTTATTTCACTAATTTTATAAATGTTTAATTTAATTTTATTTGTTTGCGGGAATACCAGATTTCAGCCTCATCCTACTGTACTCTGCTTCACTGATGTCATATCATGTTAATCCTGCTTGTCGTTTTTTAGATTGTGGGCCTGACGGCATCAGTTGGCATCGGTTCCTTCAAAAACCAGATGGAGGCGGAGAACAATGTTACACAGCTATGTGCTAACATGGACACCAGAGTCATTACCACTGTTAGCAAACACCTGGACGAGCTCAGGTCATACGTGCACACGCCGGAGAAAGGTCAGGATCTGTAGGCAATATCACACACTCAAAACACTCCCTACACACTATATAGGGCACTATACTGGATCTCTGTCGTTTTGTAGGGGCATTCGTATTTAAATCCAAAAAATTCGTCATGCACACAAAGTCCGATGCGTATTAATTAATCCGTTGCTAAACAAAAAATAAAAAAACAATACAAAATGGAGCCTTACTTTGTAGAAGGTCCAATTTTTTTTTACATGCTAACATTTTGGATTCGGCGTGCAATAACCTTTACTTTTAGAGAAAAAAAAGTTAAAACCCTTTATAAAAGTAATCAGTTATAGTTACTTCCTGCCAATAGTAACTGAGTTACATCATTATAAAAGTAACTAATTACCAGAGAAAGTAACTACTGTTACTTAAAAAAAAAAACAAGTCACTCAAAACCCTTTTAAAAGTAATTGCTATAGTTACTAGTTACTTCTCACTAATAGTAACTGTTAGTAACTGAGTTACATCATTATAAAAGTAACTAATTACCAAAGAAAGTAACTACTGTTACTTTTAAAATAAAAACATGTCACTCAAAACTCTTTAAAAGTAATTAATTATAGTTACTTTTAATACTTTTCACACTTAATCATTGTTAGTAACTGAGTTTTATCATTATAAAAGTAACTAAGTACCAAGGAAAGTAACTATCATTACTTTTAGAAAGTAAAATGTAAAAACCCTTTGAAAGTAATTATGTAGCTGTAGTTCACAGACAGTAACTGTTAGTAACTGAGTTACATCATTACCAAAGAAATTAGTTACCAGGGAAAGTAACTAATGTTACTTTTAAAAAGAAAAATATGTCACTCAACACCCTTTTAAAAGTAATCAGATCAAGTTATTAGTTACTTCTTACCAATATTAACCGAGTTATGTCATTATATATATATATATATATGTATCGTCTATATTTTGATATTGCATAGTCTACTCATTTGTTGGGTTGTATAATTTGCTTTTACTTGTGTAAAGCACTTTGGTCAACCATGGTTGTTTTAAAGTGCTATATAAAAAAAATGTTGATTGATTGATTGATTGATTGATTGATTATAACAGTAGCTAATTACCAGGGCAAGTAACTACTGTTACTTTTAGAAAGGAAATTGTCAAGACCCTTTAAAAAAGTAATCAGTTATAGTTAGTAGTTACCTTTTGCACATAGTAACTAAGTTACCTCATTGTTACTAATTGCCAAGGAACTAACTAATTACCTAAGTAACTAAATTAACTAAGTAACTAATTAACTAAGTAACTAATTACCAAGGAAAGTAACTGCTGTTACTTTTAAAAAGGAAAATATGTCAAAAACACTTTAAAAAGTAACTAGTTTAAGTTACTAGTTACTTCTCACCAATAGTAACTGTTAGTAACTGAGTTCCTAACTAATAACCAGAGAAAATAACTGCTGTTACTTTTAAAATAAAAACATGTCACTCAAAACTCTTTAAAAGTAATTAATTATAGTTATTTGTAATACTTTTCACACGTAATCATTGTTAGTAACTGAGTTTTATCATTATAAAAGTAACTAAGTACCAAGGAAAGTAACTATCATTACTTTTAGAAAGTAAAATGTAAAAACCCTTTGAAAGTAATTACGTAGCTGTAGTTCACAAATAGTAACTGTTAGTAACTGAGTTACATCATTACAGAAGTAATTAATTACCAGGGAAAGTAACTAATGTTACTTTTAAAAAGGAAAATATGTCAAAAACACTTTAAAAAGTAACTAGTTTAAGTTACTAGTTACTTCTCACCAATAGTAACTCTTAGTAACTGAGTTATATCACTAATAACTAATAACCAGAGAAAGTAAATGCTGTTACTTTGTTACTAGTTACTTCTTACCAATAGTAACTGTTAGTAATGTAGTTATGTCAATATAATAGTAACTTGTTACAATGGAATTTGTGTGTGTGTGTGTGTGTGTGTGTGTGTGTGTGTGTGTGTGTGTGTGTGTGTGTGTGTGTGTGTGTGTGTGTGTGTGTGTGTGTGTGTGTCAGAATTTTTCCACGTGTTTCAGACACCATCAGACCCCTTCATCAGAATCATCCAGAACATCATGAGTAACATCGAGCAGATGGCGAAGAAAACCTACAACATCGGTACACACACACACACACACACACACACACAGATAAACACACTCATACTCAAACACACTCACTCACACCTGTCCTGTGTTTCAGAGAGTCTGTCGAACATCTCGAACCGTGAGTACGGCTCTCAGAAGTACGAGCAGTGGATCGTGTCGGTGCAGAAGAGCTGCAGAGTTTTGCAGATGCAGAACGCAGATGAGGAGAGACGCATCTGCAGGGAGCTCTGCAACTACACTGAACACCTGCGGGTGACTGACACTTTATTTTATTTTTCATTTAATTTTATTTAATTTGTTTTATTTTATTACCAATTTAATTTGTAACTTTTATCTTTTTCTATTTCTTTTTATTTATTTATTTATTTGTTTTTATTTGTTTTTATTCATTATTTTCTTTTAATGTTTTTATTTCATTACATTTTTTATTACTTTTATTTTTAATTTTATGTAATTTTATTACTTTTTAATTACATTTTGTTTTATTACTGTTATTATTTATTTAAATGTATTACTTTTATAATTTCTTCAATATATATATATTTTATGTATTTAATTATTATTATTATTATTATATAATTTTTTGTTTTTATTATTGTTATTTTTATTTTTTATTTTTAATAATCATATTTGTCTTTTTCTTATTTAAGTTAGATGATTTTGATTTCTCAATTGATGGATGAATAGATGGCTGGATGGATGGATAGACAGACAGACAGACAGACAGACCGACCCATCGATTGATAGATGGATAGATAGAGTGATACATAGACTGACATAGACGGATGGATGGATGGATAGACAGACAGACATATAGATAGATGGATAGACAGACAGACTGATGGATGGTTGGATGGATGGATGATCGGACAGACGGACTGAGATAAATAGATAGATAGACAGACAGACAGATGGATGGATGGATGGATGCATGGATGGATGGACGGACGGACGGACCGATCGATGCATAGATAGAGTGATACATAGACTGACATAGACGAATGGATGGATGGATGGACGGACAGACATGGATGGACGATCGGGCAGACAGACTGAGATAGATAGATAGATAGATAGATAGATAGATAGATAGATAGATAGATAGATAGATAGATAGATAGATAGATAGATAGATAGATAGATAGATAGATAGATAGATAGATAGATAGATAGATAGATAGATGGGTAGATAGATGGGTAGATAGATAGATAGATAGTTTAAAACAGTTTGTAGATAGATAGATAGATAGATGGATGGATGGATGGATGGATGGATGGATGGATGGATGGATGGATGGATGGATGGATGGATGGATGGATGGATGGATGGATGGATGGATGGATGGATGGATGGATGGTTGGATAAATGGATGGATGGATGGATGGATGGATGGATGGATGGATGGATGGATAAAAGAGTGTGTAAATGAGTGCTGATGGTCTGGTGTTGTTTCTGTTCTCCTCCAGAAGTATAATGACGCTCTGATCATTAATGAAGACGCTCGCACTATAGATGCTCTGGATTATCTGGACGTGTTTTTCCAGCAGGTCCGAAACGCCGGATTCCAGACCACAGAGAGGAAACTCACTGCGCTTTACGACAGTAAACAGTGTGACTGAAGCTGAGTTTGCACACCCAGATTTATGCGCAAAACTAGAAAATTGCAGAAAACATTAGTGAATAAAGCAGCGCATAGAGTCAGTGAGAAACAGTAGAGAATAAAGTCCTCACCTCCTACTAAACTATCACAGATATCACTGAGAGAAGTGGAGGTTGCTGCGCTGTTGGGATTCTCCTCAGTGGTGTTTGTTCTCCTCTAATAAATGAGTTGCGGCTCAGAACACCAAATGCAATGAAATTGGAGGCGTGAGACGGGAGCGCAGACAGACGCTCAAGACAGTTCGGGAGGGAATAATAATAGAAGATTAATAATACTGAAGCACTGTGAGGACGGACTGACGGAGGGCTGAGGCCTTTTACAATCAGCACAACAACATTTCACATCTGCAACAATGGAAACATGGAAACATGGAGAGCTGCAGACCAACATTAATGACGCAAACACCCTCACACACACATTTACAGTATATCTGATCAGCATCTGTCAGAAACTACACCACTGAAGCGCAGACTGATGAAGTGCAGGCACACACTTTATTCACCACAGCTGTTTACAGCAGTTTATGTGCATACTCATCACTCAGTTGAGCTCATCCAGTTTTTAGGCACATTTACTAAATTTCACCATTTCCGTTTACCATTTTTTTTTTTTTGCAACATTCCAAAATGCGCATAAAAATAGGTGTATGGAAACACAGCTAGTGTGTGTGTGCATTAGCAGCAGTGTATATATGTGTGTATGTTGATGAGTGTGTGTGTGTGTGTGTGTGTGTGTGTGTGTGTTCAGCCCAGCGTCCGCAGCTGCAGTGTTTGGCCACTGAGGGGCAGCAGAACCCCAAACTGGAGGAGCTGCGCTTCATCCTGGAGGAGGAATATCACAATAATCAGGAGACGCGCACCGTCATGTTCGTCCGCACACGAGCCCTCGCTGACGTGAGTGTGTTTGTTTTTGTGTGTGTGCAGGTTTATCTCTACTTGTGAGGGCTCCGTTGTCCTCTTACACTTGAAGTCAGATTTATTTGTTTAGTTTTTTTTTCTTTCTCTAATATTTCCCAAATGATGTTGAACAGATTCAGGAATTTCTCACAGTATTTCCTCTAATATTTTTTCTTCTGGAGAAAGTCTTATTTGTTTTATTTCGGCTAGAATAAAAGCAGTTTTTAATTGTTTTAAAGCCATTTTAGGGTCAATATTATTAGCCTCCTTCAGCAATATTAGTTTTGGATTGTCTCCAGAACAAACCACTGCTATACACACTGTAAAAAAAACACCTAATTTTACAGAAAATCTCTCTACATTTTTTACAGTAATTTTTTGTCATTTCAAATTATACTCAAAACTCAGTCAAATGACAAACAATCTCTCTAAATTAGCAGTTTGACTTTCATTTTAGGTACTTTATCATTAAAGACAAATTACTGACATTTTAGTTTTTGTACAGGGAAATTACACATTATTTATACAGTATTTCATCTGTTATTTTAAATTATATTCAAAAGTCCGTAAAAATTACAAACAATATCTGTAAATTAACAGCTTGACTGTTATATTACGTACTATATAATGACAAATTACAGCAATTTGTCTGTTTTATACAATAAAATTGCCATATTATTCAGTGTTTTTTCGTTAAATTAAAGTAATAAATTGTAATTACTTGCACTGTAAAAAAATATATATATATATATATTGTAAAAAAAAAAAGGTCAAATGACTGGCGGCTACGACTGCCAAACAAAAACCAGAAAATTACGGTAAAATGTCTTTGTTGAAATAAAGTGCAAAAATAATAAATCTACAGATATTTTCATTAAAATGTTTACAGAGAAACACTGTTATTTTACAGACTTTTCCTACATTATTATGATCAAATCTGTTTAATAAAGTTACACAATGAGAGTTTTACAGAGAAACACTGTTATTTTACAGACTTTTCCTACATTATTATGATTAAATCTGTTTAATAAAGTTACACAATAAGAGTTTTACAGAGAAACACTATTATTTTACAGACTTTTCCTAGTTAATTACGAACGGATTTGATCATAATAATCTTGGAAAAGTCTGTAAAATAACAGTGTTTTTAATATTATTAATTAGTTAGAAATTGGGGGAAATATAAATGAATAAAACTTAAAAGGATGGTGAATAATACTTTTTTTATTGTTTATTGAATGTACAGTTTATTTATTTCTTACTTTTTAGCTTAAATGTGTGTGTACACTTCTAACAGGCATTACTGGTACTTTAAACGGTAACTTGTTTGCATCTTTAAATAAAATACACATTATTTGAGCCAGACGCAGAGTAAACGTCTCTGTTTTGTAGTTTATTATACTTATATACTAAATAACTAAACCGTTTTAACTACACTATAACTAATAAACACAAATAAGCAGCATACACACACATTCAATAACAACAAACAACTTCAAAATAGCAGCAAACAAAAAGCTTTACATGTAAAACAGCACATCACTGATCATGTAATATACTATATTTCTTCTTCAAATGTTTCCTAAATGATGTTGAACAGAGCAAGGACATTTTTGCAGTATGTCTGATAATATTTGTTCTTCTGGAGAAAGTCTTATTTGTTTTATTTCAGCTAGAATAAAAGCAGTTTTCAATAGTTTTAAACCATTTTAAGCTCAATATTATTAGCCCCCTTCAGCAATATTAGTTTTGGATTGTCTCCAGAACAAACCACTGTTATACAATAACTTGCCTAATTACCCTAACTTTACCCTAATTAACCTAGTTAAGCCTTTAAATGTCACTTTAAGTCTTGAAGAATATCTAGTCTAATATTATTTACTGTCATCATGACCAAAAGAAAATAAATCAGTTACTAGAGATGAGTTATTAAAACTATTATGATTAGAAATGTGCTGAAAAATTAAATCTTTCTGTTAAACAGAAATTAGGGAAAATACAGGGGGGCGAATAATGCTGACTTCAACTATATATAGAGAGATATCAAAACAACAAACTAGTGTTGACATTTCATTAATCCTCACCAGTTAAAAGCTCTTATTAATCATCCAGATGTTTTTATTAGTATCTGATGATGTGATGAGTTGTTGGTTAAGGTTAGGGTTAGGGTTAGGCCACACCACACACACACTATCATTACCTGACAGAAAAACAATGGAATTCTATGTAATGTGTGTGTGTGTGTGTGTGTGTGTGTGTGTGTGTGTGTGTGTGTGTGTGTGTGTGTGTGTGTGTGTGTGTGTGTGTGTGTGTGTGTGTGTGTGTGTGCTCATCATCAGGCCATGAAGAAATGGATAGATGACACTGATACTCTGAAGTTCCTCAATCCTGGAGTTCTGATTGGAAAAGGCCGGAAATCCAACTTTACTGGTTCAGGTGGGAATTTCACACACACACACAAACAAACACACACACACAGAAACACCCACACATAAACAAATAGATATCTACACATACACGCATAGATACACACACACATATATACAGTTGAGGTCAGAATTATTCGCCCCCTTTGATTTTTTTTCTTTTTTAAATATTTCCTAAATGATGTTTAACAGTGCAAGGAAATGTTCACAGTATGTCTGATAATATTTTTTCTTCTGGATAAAGTCTTATTTGTTTTATTTCGTCTAGAATAAAAGCAGTTTTTAATTTTTTAAACACTATTTTAAGGTCAATATTATTAGCCACTTTAAGCTATATTTGTTTTGGATAGTCTACAGAACAAACCATCATTATACAATAACTTGCCTAATTACCCTAACCTGCCTAGTTACCCTAATTAACCTAGTCAAGCCTTTAAATGTCACTTTAAGCTGTATAGAAGTGTCTTGAAGAATATCTAGTCTAATATTATTTACTGTCATCATGACAAAGAGAAAATAAATCAGTTATTAGAGATGAGTTATTAAAACTATTATGATTAGAAATGTGTTGAAGAAATCTGCTCTCTGATAAACAGAAATTGGGGAAAAAATAAACAGGGGGCCTAATAATTCTGACTTCAACTGTACATACACACACACACACACACACACACACACACACACACACACACACACACACACACACACACACACACACACACACACACACACACACACACACACACACACAGATACATCACACAGATACACACACACATACAGCTGAATTTATCTCATGATTTTAAAGGTTCACTGTAAAGCTCCTCCTGTAGTGTTTACATCATTGAACTGATAAAAGCCTTTTCATTTTAAAAAGACTAGTCTGAGTAGAGCTGTAATCTACACTCGCTCTCCTGCAAAGTCAAGTGCATTAAAGAGTCATAAATATTCTTAGAATCTGTAGTAGTAGTGCTTATTAAAAAAATTAAATATTAAAACATTTAAATTTTAAACACTAAAAGAGTGGAGGAACTATGACGTCACCTCGTAGGCTAATCGGCTGCTAGCATAAAACTGGTTCCCTTGATAAAATCCCCATAGGCCTTTCCCATAGGCTTTTAGAAGATTGCAAATAATAAGCTCTGTGTTCAAACACAGTTCAATACACTTACAGGTTTTGTCCAGTCGAATAATCCTCACACTAAATACAACTTTTAGCACTTTTGGATCTTAAATGCAAACGCAAGAACTGAAAAGCTAACATTAGGCTATAAACGGACTACAGCCTTCGGGGCGCTCGCCTGTGACGTCAGCACCACCCTGCTACAGACAACTCTTCAAGCTTATTTTTAGAAATATGATCCATGACAAAGATTTACTCTCTCAGTTTATTATATTATAATCCACGCTATATATTATAAACAAATAAATACACAAAAACACATCTGTGTAGACCTATGTGTCTTTTGGAGAGTTTTTACATGGGAAATACATTTTGTTTTGCTTTACGGCTGATGTAAAAGTTTTAAAACTGTATGTGTAAATGTGCCTACATAGTATTATCATAGGACGTGTTTAAATAAGTGTATCGCGCACGTGCATACAACACGCTTACCTTAGAGGTGTGAGGGACAAGTCTATATGCCTGCAAGTCTCATCATGGACACAGAACAACATTCAATAGTCTTTTTTGCCACGAAGCACAGCGAAAAGCAGCCCATACAGTCACATATGCTGGACATTTGAAGGAGTGTAAATACTGCAGTTATGACAGAGTTAAACGTGTTCAGATGAAGAAAAAAAACGATGAAAAATCAATTGATCACGTTAAAGTGACGGTTAATATGAGTGTATTTTTACACATTTATTCACACATTTGCATTACTGAGAGCAGGAGAGAGACAGGCTGCACTGGTAAGCAGTGTCTTCATTCATTCATTCATTTTCTTTTCGGCTTAGTCCCTTTATTAATCCGGGGTCGCCACAGCGGAATGAACCACTAACTTATCCAGCACGTTTTTATGCAGCGGATGCCCTTTCAGGTGCAACCCATCCCTGGGTAAGCAGTATCTTCATAATATCGTTTAATTAAAATAAATGATCAACAAATGAATCTGTCTTGAAAAGTGAAGGAATTATCTACACACAATATTAATTCCCAATTATAAAAATACTACAAACAATAAAACACTATTCATGAAAATACTGAAATAACACACAAATCCAGATGCCCAACACAAGCGAGCTGCGCTCCAGACCTGATCAGCTGGATGACGTATAATGTCTCCGACACCACCTGTAGTCCCGTTTAGCACATTGATAGCCGCCGTCTTCTTAAAGAAGCGTAACCGATTTAATAAATCAAGAGTGTCCTGTAGCTGATGTGTTTTATATCGTAGAATAAGACGTGAAAGTATCTTGAGTTTGTGTTAGCCACACACCTTATTTAAGCAAATTAACTGAAATCCCATTGAAAAAACCCATTGACTCTTGGACGAGGGGAACCAGAACTGCTAAAATGCTAACTCACTTCCGGGTTTGTGCATACAAATTGACGTCATAGTTCCCCCACTCTATTAAAATATTTGAGTTATTTCGTAGTATTAAAGATTTTATGATGCATGTCTGCGTTATATTCATACAGTCAGGTTATTTTTTTATATGTGCATTTTATTTTTGTTTGCCGTCTCCTTTTCTATTTCCGCTAGTTTAGTCATTTTATTAGTGTTTTTGTCATTTTAATGCTACAAAAAATATTTTTCTATTTTATAATAATATTTTAAGGGGTTTCACCGTTATTGTATAGGACAGTGGAGTTGAGACAGGAATACATGGGGAGCAGAGAGAGGGGGGAAGGATCGGCAAAGGACCTCGAGCCGGGAATCGAACTCTATGTATGCGCTATATGTCGGCCACTTTACCACTAGGCTATTGGCGCCGACTATATTTTTCTATTTTAAATGTATTTATTTATTTTAAAAAATATTTATTTTCAAATAACTTTTATTGTTTATTTAATTTTACAGTTTTTTTGTATTTTTTTTTATTCAAATTAAATAATTATTATTTTTTTTAATACATTAAAAATACTATTTAAAAGTATTCCAAATTAATAGATTGGGGGCGGGGCAGTGGGTAGCGATGTCGCATTACAGTAAGAAGGTCGCTGGTTTTAGTCCCGGCTGGGTCAGTTGGCGTTTCTGTGTGGAGTTTGCATGTTCTCCCCGTGTTGGCGTGGGTTTCCTCCAGGTGCTCCAATTTCCCCCACAGCCCAAACACATGCGCTATAGGGGAATTGATGAACCAAATTGGCTGTAGTGTATGAGTGTGTGTGTGTGTGTGTGTGTGTGTGTGTGTGTTTGTGTGTGTATATGTGAATGAGTGTGTATGGGTGTTTCCCAATGCTGGGTTGCAGCTGGGAGAGTATCCGCTGCGTAAAACATATGTTGGAATAGTTGGCGGTTCATTCCGCTGTGGCGACCCCTGATAAATAAAGGAACTAAGCTGAAAAGAAAATCAATGAATGAATTAATACATAGTTTTTTAATGCATTGTGTGTGTGTACGTGTACGTGTGTCTGTATCTGTGTCTACCTGTGTATGTATGTGCATGCATACGTGTGCATGCATGTTTGTGTGTGTCTGCATATGTATGTGTGTGTATTTGCATGCATGTGTGTGTGTATGTGTGCATGTATGTGTGTGTTTGTGTATGCACATGTTTGTATGCATATGTGAATGTGAATATGTGTGTGTGTTACAGGAATGACCCCCAGTAATCAGAGGGGTGTTCTGGACACCTTTAAGAGCTCAGATCAGAGTAAGATGCTCATCGCCACATCAGTCGCTGACGAGGGCATCGATATCCCACAATGCAACCTGGTCCTGATGTACGAGTATGTGGGGAACGTGGTGAAGATGGTGCAGGTTCGAGGTGATTGACAGGTTCAAAGATCACACACACACAAACTCACTCTGTCTGATGTGTGTGTGTGTGTGTGTGTGTGTGTGTGTGTGTGTGTGTGTGTAATTTACATCTATGTATGTGTAATATGTGTGTAAGTTTGTCTATAATGCATGTGTAAAGTGTGTTTGTGTGCATGACTTTGTGTGTAATGTTTGTGTTTGTATCATGTGTGTATTGTGTGTGTCTATGTGTAATGTCGTTGTGTCCTAATGTAATTTGTAATGTGTGTGTGTGTGTGCTTGTGAGTTTATGTGTAATGTGTGTATTGTGTATTTGTGGGCATGAGTTTGTGTGTAGTGTCTGTATAATGCATGTTTGTATATTATGTGTGTATAATGTGTGTTTCTGTTTGTATAATATGTGTGTACATGTATGTGTGTGTGTGTGTGTGTGTGTGTGTGTGTGTGTGTGTGTGTGTGTGTGTGTGCATGTATAATGTATTTGTGTGTGTGTGTGTGTGTGTGTGTGTGTGTAATGTGTGTTTGTATAATGTGTGTGCTTGTGTAAAGTGTTTGTGCATGTGTGTGTATAGTGTCTATGTGTGTGTGTGTTTGTTTGTATAATGTGTGTGTATGGTGTGTATGCATGTATAATATGTTAGTGTATAATGTATGTATGTATGATGTGCGTGTGTGTGTATGTATATGAATGTATAATGTGTGTCTGTAATGTGTGTGCATGTTTGTGTGTGTGTGTAGGTCGTGGGCGTGCGCAGGGCAGCCGGTGTTTCCTGATCTCCAGCAGTGCCGAACGCATTGAGAAGGAGAAGATGAACATGATGAAGGAGAGACTGGTGGAGGCGGCCATTGTGGCTCTGCAGAGTCGCCCTGCGGACCTCAGTTTCAAGGTGCTGCTTTAAATTCTGCGTGAACCGGAAGCTGCGACCATTTTGTATTTTGTTTCGTATTGTGACGCAGTTCCTAGAATAACGGAATATTAAAATGAGAAAACGGTGGGCGTGGCTTGTTTGTTCTACTGCGAGCTGATTGGATGTAGTAAAGTAGGCGTGTCATTCAGAAGATGGGGAAAAAGGTTTGGGGAGAGTTATTACACCCTAACAGACTCCTCCTGCTCAGCGTTTCTGTCTGTTGTTATAGCGATGTTAAACTGACAGCTGGAGGGGCGTGGTTAAAGGTCTCGTGACGTGCTTTTAAATGTGCATTTCTATTGGATGTTTGATGTAAACTTTTTTACATACATTTTTAAAGAAAACAATTTATTCTGTGACTTTTAGCATGCACATCGAGCAGGACATTCAACAGGAACAGCATTAACACAAAATCCGTGTTTGTGTGTTTAGTGTCGGTATTTTCAGTGAGTGTGTGTGTTTTGATTGTGTGTGTGTGGTCTGGGTATTTATCACATTATGAAGACCAAATGTCCCCACAGGTATAGCAATACCAGTCATTTATGACTTTGTCGAGACATTTCTGGTCCTCATGAGTAAAACCGCTCATAAATCATGCCAGGGTACTGGCGAGGAGGATCCGGCTGATGGTTGAACCTAGGGCTGGGCGGTTTTTCCGATTTTTTCGATTAATTCGAATTTACGTTTTAAGACGATTTTATTTTTTACAAAATCGAGGAATCGCGGTTTTTTAATAAAAATATTAAAGCCGCTTTTCCACTATCGTGCCAAACCGTTCTAAACTGTTAGACAACCATGCTGAATTGTGCTGATTCTGTATGTTGACGTCGCGGCTCTGTTGATGTGCTGCCACAGCTGGTAGCGGAAGCGCGCCAGGGCGGACCGGCCTTTGGGAACACCGGGACATTTTCCCGCTAGAGCAACAACAGCCCCGCAGTCAGCCAGCCAGCTTCGTGAATGTTTCCATGCGCGTCGTGCTGTTGTTCGCGTCCCGCAGCCGTCTGTCTCTCCCGCGCGAGCTGCGAGACGGGGACCCGCGCACCACCTGAAGAACGGTTACGGCGTGTTGTAAATGTCGGTCACCGCAGAAAGTCAAATCTTTCTTTAATTTGGACTTTTGCTTGAATTACGGAGTGGCACAGTAGCTGTCAAGGTACTGTATGAATTAAATCATAACCCATATGTGCACCAATAAACAAGTAAAATGAATGAATGAATAAAATAAATATGGATTCTTAAATGTCGGCAGTTTTTACTCCAAAAAATATCAATACGTATCGACAAATGTTTTATAAAAATAAATTAAGCAATTTCCAACATTTCAGCTATAGGCCATTATACGATTCATTAAATATAAGATAGACATTTAAATATAGATAGATATGTAACAGGTTTCTGTGGGGTTTTTTTTTTTCACGGTGATCTTTAATATACACTGGGTGGTGGAGCTACACACAAATATTTTCTAAAACGTCAAGCAGATATTTGTCTATAGCTCGTTAGTTATTTATGAAGACAAAAAATAATTAAAATAACAAAAATAAAACTATAAAATTACAAAGATAAAAGAGCAGCATTCTGCTAAATATAGTCCTTTATATCCTGATATGCTATGTGTTGTTTCATTCGTTTTTTTTATATTTAACTTGATGCATTCGTTATTTAATATTTAAATACAAAATCGTTTAAATGGTTATATTTTACCATCAAAATGTAGTATATTTTATATCATTACCATTTTTTGATATAAAACCGCTGTTATTTTATTGATTGTTATGAAATAATTTAAGTGCTATATTTTTTATTAGTGAAAGTGCCCGCTCACTTTGACAAGGCCTGTCTAAATATATATTTCTGCCATGCCACTAATACAGATAAACTATTGTTGCATTATCATTGTTTATTTTTCTGTTATGTACAGAGATTTGAATATTTATTTCCCCTCCAATCCTTTTTAATCTTCAAGTTACATTTTGGTCATTTTCTCTCCAAATAAAATTTGCCCAAAGCTGCACAACATATGACCTCTACATAAATACGGGTGCTGTGACTTCTATTGTAGCTATGTTTAGCATCCCTATATGAGAGAGTGCCATAACCGCGTTTAGTCACACAGTTGCTTTTCTTTTACAAGTGAGCATGAAAAAAACTAGTTTCAGCATTTATTTAAATTTAAATGAACAAGGTAAGCTGGTAAGGTAGTTACACAGTAAAAAAAAAATTAATAAAAAAATAAATAAAAAATCGAAATCGAAATCGTGAATCGGTCAAACTTTATGAAAAAATCGAGATTTTTTTTTTTTGCCATATCGCCCAGCCCTAGTTGAACCTAGGATCCAGGAGGAATAATGTGGTTTTCGTCCGGGCCATGGAACACTGGACCAGCTCTATAGACCATTTTGAGGGATGTAAACAAAAACAATGGTCCCAACGTATATCCTGTTTTACATTTTTAATTTCTATAGCTTCCGAGAAT
The DNA here is from genome assembly GCA_903798195.1 of Danio kyathit. Lineage (NCBI taxonomy): Eukaryota > Metazoa > Chordata > Actinopteri > Cypriniformes > Danionidae > Danio > Danio kyathit. The sequence continues at coordinate 55,273,610 of LR812541.1, forward strand.
CCAAAAAGAGCCCCATATTGATAAATAACGTTATGACAGCTGTTTTAACATTACGTTATGATTGAATTGCCTCTTGTTACAGTTATGAAGTAGTTTGATAACATGAAGGAAATATTCATGGGCCAATGACATCACCAGAATGAAATGGTCTATACCCTCACCAGGGTGCTCGAGGGTTCATGGGAGTATGCTCAACCAGTCCACATGTGTTTTGTGGACTTGTCCCTCGTGGCATTCTGTGGAGGGTGCTGTGGGAGTATGGGGTCAGAGCTCTCTGTTAAGGGCCGTCTCGTCCCTGTATGAACAGAGTAGGAGTCTGGTTCACATTGCCGGCAGGCCCGGATTAAGAATTCAGAGGCCCCTGGGCACAATGTCTTGTAGGCCCCCCTACAAGGCCGCACCCCTATAGTTAAATTAAAAAATAAGATTAATATAATATTTTTATAAATAAAGTTAATCTATAATATTTTGCCCACATTTGTTAAATAAATGACATAGTACACATATTTATAGTCTACAAAGATTTACCTGATTTTAAAAGCATTTAAAGCACACTTTGATAAAAAAAAAATACTAATATAACCAGTGAAAATGAATGGATTTTAATATACTTGTTCAAGTTCACTGAAGCAGTACAAAAATTTATATTTAAGGGTATTTTTAATGTATAACTTCTACAAACTTATAATGCATATGATTTGGATATAGCACCTCTCCAATCCAGTTCTATGAGTCTTTCATAATACACACACTGATTAATGATTCCTACTGTCTCCCTCGTGATGAAGAAGAGTAGGCAAAAAGCACTCGATTATAAAGCTGAAAGTGTCCGAAATCACACACACTGTACCAGTTCTCTCCTGTCTCTCTCTTCTTCAGGGCCTTTTTCTGTCTCTCTCTCTCTGTCTCTCTCTCTCCATGAGGTCGGAGAATATGGGTGAAGCAGGGCGACTAACATTGTAAAAACAGATTAATCATATTAAGATGTCGCTAACATTTAACACCAGGTGGAAAATAACGGTTTATAGAATATTTATAATTATTATTATCCTTATTAAATACCTTGTGACTCATTTTATATATTTTATTTACATTTTTAAACAAAAACATTTCCTTTCTATTGAAAATAAATGTATTTCCAATCTGATATGTAGTGGGGGAAAAAGAAGAACGTGTTCATCAGACGCTGGATTCGAACCGGGTTCATGATCGGTCACCTCAAAACATGATGCCATGCTCTTTACGAGCTACGCCACTCCCACTTGCTCTCTACTGTGCTCTTTAGTTATGTTGTCTCTGTCGATCAAACGGCGCTGGCGGGACGCACTCAACTAGCTTATTCCAACGAGGTGCGCTATTTGCACTTAGCCTAAATCGACACTCCAAAATCAGCATTTTTCCCCCCCTCGCAGGGGCCCCAAGTGCACACGGGCCCCTGGGCCTGTGCCCATAATGCCCATTGGTTAATCCGGCCCTGATTGCCGGCAATAAGTCAGACTTGTTTCCAGTGCATGTTGGCCTCCGGCAGGGCTGCCTCTTGTCACCAATTCTGTTCATAATTTTTATGGACAGAATTTCAAGGTGCAGCCTCGGGCTGGAGGGGGTCCGGTTCGGGGACCACATGATTTCATCTCTGTTATTCGCAGATGATGTTGTTCTGTTAGCTTCATCTAACATGGAGCTTCAGCATGCACTGGGGCGGGTTGCTGCAGAGTGTGACGCGGCTGGGATGAGAATCAGTACCTCTAAGTCCGAGATCTCGGTGCTCCACTGGAAAAAGGTGGTTTGCCATCTCCAGGTTGGAGGAAAGTCCTTACCCCAGATGGAGGAGTTCAAGTATCTCGGGGTTTTGTTCACGAGTGAGGGAAGGATGGAGCGTGAGATTGACAGGGGGATTGGTGCAGTAATGCGGTCGATGTACCGGTCAGTTGTGGTAAAGAAGAAGCTGAGCTGAAAGGCAAAGCTCTCGATTTACCGGTCAATCTGCAATTCCTACTCTCACCTATGGTCATGAGCTTTGGGTCATGACCTAAAGGACAAGATCTTGGATACAAGCAGCTGAAATGAGTCTCCTCCGCAGGGTGGCAGGGCGCACTCTTATGGATAGGTGAGGAGCTCCGTCACCCGGGAGGAGCTCGGAGTAGAGCCGCTGCTCCTCCACATCGAGAGAAGTCAGCTGAGGTGGTTTGGGCATCTGTTTCGGATGCCACCTGGACGCCTACCTAGGGAGGTGTTCAAGGCATATACCACTGGGAGGAGGCCTCAGGGAAGACCCAGGACATGCTGGAGGGACTATGTCTCCTGGCTGGCCTGGGAATGCCTCGGGATCCTCCCGGAGAAGCTGGAGGAAGTGTTTGTGGAGAGAGAAGTCTGGGGTTCTCTCCTAAGACTGCTACCCTCCGCGACCTGGCCCCACAAAAGCATCAGAAATTGAATGAATGAATGAATGAATAAATCACACAGAATGAAGTATTTTAAAAATGTGCAGAATGTTTCTGAATGCATCAATACAGCTGTGGAGAGTCCTGATATAACATGAAAACTCAACAGGTGTGTGCGTGCGTGTTTGTGTGTGTGTGTGTTCAGGTGGACATACTGCAGAAGGAAGATAAAGCGCGGAGAGATTTCCTCAGCGCCAGTCCTGATAAACCCAAAACACAGGACAGCTTCAAGCTCCTCTGCGCAAAGTGCAAGATGTTTGCGTGTCAGAGCGACGACCTGCGAGTCGTGCAGGTATCACCTTCATTATTACATTCATTAGAAATGTAGCTGCAAGCAGCGATTAACCAGGTCCAAGCACATGTGTGGTTTCTGAGTTTGCGTGATTCAATCTGGCCTTAAATGGTTGAAATATTCTGCGTAAGTCTGAGTGTTGTTTGTGTGTGTTTCAGGAGTCTCATCATATAGTTGTGGACCGCTCCATGTTCTCCCGCTGCTCCAGAGTTCCTCACAGAAAGCCCATCAACTTCTGCGGCTTCAGTAAGAAGGAGAAGATGCTGTGTGCGGAGTGCAAACACGACTGGGGGCTCGTCGTCTCATACCTCACCATACAGGTCACTGATCACTGCTGTTACGCTTTATTTTATTGTGTTTTTTATTATTGTTACTGATGCTGTTGAGGACTTTTGTTTATTTTTTAATATTTGTAGAAAATATTTTTTTATATATTTTCTATTATGTTTTTATATTGTAATTAATATTATGTGTGTGTGTGTGTGTGTGTGTGTGTGTGTGTGTGTGTGTGTGTGTGTGTGTGTGTGTGTGTGTATATATATATATATATACACACACATACACACACATACATACATACATACATACATACATACATATACATATATATACACAGGGACATCGCTAGACCCAATTAACTGGGGCCCCAGTAAAAATCGGCAGTGCCCCAGTAAACGTGTTGAGATATGATTTACTTCATATGCAATGTGTATTTATTAAGACTGGTAATCCCGGTTTAACGACGTTATTCTCTATGTGCAACCCAACCAACGCTGGTGAAAGCAATGTAGTTTAATCAAAAAGCAAACTGACGCATCTCTGCATGTGCGCAAAAAACCACACCTCTGGTGCCTCACACACCGCTCCTGCTGGACCCTGCTTGACGCGCTGCTCTTCTCCCGGTGCGAGTCCCGGTTGTTAACATGCACGCCGAAAAAAGTACTTGCTGCTCACGCGATGCTCATGCGTTGTGAAACCGGCGTAAGAGCCGTTTTTGCAGAGGTGACGGCAGGCAGTGAGTTTTGCAAGTCGACAAAACTAAAGTTTAAATAACATGTTTACTAAGCAGGCCTCCTGATAGATTTTTTGTATGAAGTAAAAGGAGGGATGACGAGTCAGGGAGGTAAAGACTTAATAAACCTAATTCTCGGCCATGTCTAACACAACAGATAATTAAAACATGCTTTTTTGTATTCTATAGAATTGTCTGTAGAATTTCATTCAAATGAAATTATTATTCATGCAAAAGATTTCTTAAATGATCTTAGCATCACTCCAGTTGTGTCTTTACGTTGTTTTCCAGTTACTTTTAGGATTAATTACTGTAATTTAGAATAATAATTGTACAATAACAATAATACTTTTATTTATTAATCATTTGGCATTTATATATATATATATATATATATATATATATATATATATATATATATATATATATATATATATATATATATTTATATATTTTTTTTTTAGGGGTGGGGGGTGCCCCAGTAGAGCTTTATGTCTAGCAACGGCCCTGTGTGTGTGTGTGTGTATATATATATATATATATATATATATATATATATATATATATATATATATATATATATATATATATATATATATATACACACACAGTTGAAGTCAGAATTATTTGCCCTATATTTCCTCTAATATTTTAGAGTATTTCCTCTAATATTTTTTCTTCTGGAGAAAGTCTTATTTGTTTTATTTCATTTTTTAATTAAATTTTTTAAACACCATTTTAAGGTCAATATTATTAGCCCCTTTATGCTAATTTTTTTTTCGATAGTCTACAGAACAAACCATCATTATACAATAACTTGCCTAATTACCCTAACCTGCCTTGTTAACCTAATTAACCTAGTTAAGCCTTTAAATGTCACTTTAAGCCAGGGGTGCTCAATCCTGTTCCTGGAGATCTACCTTCCTGCAGATTTCTGTTGCAACCCATATCAAACACACCTGCCTGTAATTATCAAGTGATGTCAGGTCCTAATTAATTGGTTCAGGTGTGTTTGATCAGGGTTGGAGCTGAACTATGCAGGAAGGTAGATCTCCAGGAACAGGATTGAGCACCCCTGCCTTAAGCTGTATAGAAGTGTCTTGAAGAATATCTAGTCTAATATTATTTACTGTCATCATGACAAAGAGAAAATAAATCAGTTATTAGAGATGAGTTATTAAAACTATTATGATTAGAAATGTGTTGAAGAAATCTGCTCTCTGTTAAACAGAAATTGGGGAAAAAATAAACGGGGGCTAATAATTCCAGGGGCTAATAATTCTGACTTCAACTGTATATATATATATATATATATATATATATATATATATATATATATATATATATATATATATATATATATATATATATATATATATATATATATATATACATATATATATAATCAAAGTTATGTTAAACACAATCATATTAATGTGTGTGTGTGTGTGTGTGTGCGTTTTAAGTTTTAGTTACAGGTATAGCTGTTCTTCTGGACTTTTTTTTTAATGAATGCTTTTCTCAAAGCTTATGCCATTATTTTTGATCTGTTGATAATTCGTTCAACAGATCGTAACTGGGTTTTTAAATATTTAAAATTTTTAATAATAATTTTTAATATTCTTGTGGTTAAACCCTGTCAATCCACATTTGTTTTAATAACAGTTTCTATTTTGACTTGAAAAACTGCATTAAATATAATAAATTTGTATAGATAAGTAACAATTTCATGGAAAAAAATGAATATTAATTATTGCATAAATATTCATTTTTATAAATATTCATTTAGAAATGTTTCAAGGGGATGCTAAAGCGTCTTTTGTATATTTTAGGGTCCCCTTGAAACATTTCCGTTATGTACCCTGCTATTTACATGTGTTGTGAGAAAATGCAGCCTTTTTCTTAAAGTGCTTGTGTTGTGAGGATTTGCAACACCTTTGCTATCAAACTGATGAGGATCTTTTCTTAATTTGCTGGTGTTTTTTGTAATTGCATGTGTTTTCTTAAAGGTGCCAAGTACAGTACTGCATTAATTTAATAAGTTAAATTGTTCGCTGGTATCCACATAGCAGGTTTATGACTTCGGTTAGTTCAAAAAAGCTCCAGAAACGGTTTTATAAACTCATTTATTACTCCATAAAATACTTCTAGAATCAGAAGGTCCATGATTGACCATATATGGCTCATGTCATGAATATTAATGAGCTCCTCTCTGACGTTCGCCTCTTACAGAGACACACACACACATACAGCATGATGTACACTGAACACGGACAAATATAACTCCAATCAGAGTAATGTTAACCTATTTTGCTCACCAGATCTGTTGTGGATAATGGCCAAATTATAATTAAGCTTGACTAAAGAGAGGTGTAGAGATGTGTCACGTTGTATTTTGAAGCTACAGTCACAGAAAACACACCCAGGAATTAATATCAACCTCTGCATGAACATATGACATTTGAGCTGAGTGATTTGCCACGATTCAGCATCTACACGTGTTTGTTGAAACATACGCATCAAATTTCACAATAAACACAATAAAATTAACAAAAGATGCAACTAAACACGTTACACCTCTTCAGCGTGGAGATGAATGTGTAATCTGTAAATCTTCCATTTTGTGTCCTGAGGCCATTTTGAACATTCCTCGTGCTGTCGTTGTTTAGTAATGCACAGTGAACGATTTGGCGCTCGCGTTTTCAAAAAAAAATGTAGTCCAACATACACTGTAGGTGAAATATATAGTAAATAATTATTTTATAATTGCATACTTATCAGTGTTGTCTCACTAGAAAATGTTGTTGCTTATCAAACGCAGCATGAGGCGTGCATATCAGGGATCTCAGAGCTTGACATGGCTGTTCGTCTGGCCCGGATGAACGACCTAAATTAGGCGTACATGCAAATGCGGAGGGCGTGGCTCGTGAGTCTCATCACAGTTTGTTTTGTCTTCTGATTGGCCCGTTGTCCACCAGGGTTTTACACTTGTGGAACTTACATGAAAACAAGGAAACAGTGGTGTCCGAGGCTCACAGTGTGGCCACTGTATTTAATGATAATAAACAGATGTGTCGTTGTGTTGTGATTTCAGGATCTGCCGCTGCTGAAGATCGAGAGTTTCGTGGTGCAGAATTTGGTCACTGGAAAGCAGCATTACTTCAGAAAGTGGCGCGACGTGACGTTTGCCATGCGAGAGTTTGACATGACGGAGATCACACCTGAAACATGGGCGCTGGTCAACTGAGGAAAAACAGATGAACAACACAGAAACACACACACACACGCCTTACATTCAGTGCTGAAAACACTCCAATTTCAAATATTTCCCAAGTAATGTTTAACAGAGCGACGACATTTTTCACAGTATTATGAGACTATGATATCAAATTTCTGCCAGAAATATTGTGCTAATGAAACAAATAATAAGCGCCAATCAAAAAACTGAAAACATGCGTCAAAATAATAATGCACAAAAATAAAAAATAAAAGCAACAAGATCATGTAGCGAAAGATCATTTGCGCTTAGATCATTAAATGACGCATTGGAGTCAGTCAACTCCGCCTTCATCTGATTGGCTAGAGGAGCAGCTGTCAATCACAACACGTGGACCAATGATGACGCAGAAGGCCACCTTGATTTAAATAAAAGTCAAATGGCGTCTTTTACAAATGCAAGTGTTTTTTTTGTTAGTTTCAGCCTGGCTCAGTTATCCTTTTCACGTTAATGCCACGTTGTTCATTTTCATTTGTTCTCTCATGTGTGTGTTGATCTGAAAACGAGGTGTGTTAAGGCACATTGTTCTTGCATTGCTATTTTGAGGCAACTGAAATAGACAGAAAGTTTGACCAACTAAAAGCTGCTCTAAAGTCAATGGTGCAGAGTTTTGTTTGTTATTTAAAGAGCGTGTTAATGTTATGCACCTATACCATACCTGCCAACATTTGGTTCGTAAATTCCGGGAGACCACCCGGGGGGGTAATTACGTCATATGCTAATTTGCATTTTACTGACGTCATCGCGTTCTACCATTTCTGTTTGTTTAACAGCCTATGGTAAATAAATGGGGTATTTTATATTCGCACTACGCTTTATGTAAGCTTGTCAATTTAACTAAATTTATTGCTGTTTGAATACAGTATATCATTATAGATGAGTAGGGAATTTGCAGTAATCTCTCAGACGTAATATACTCAGACAAGTTCTGAAACTCTCCCTTAAAACATCTCTGATTGTGCAACAAGAATAAACGGTCAAATTAAATTGTTAAAATAAAGGAGAAGCAGATTGGGTTGACTGTACAAGGGAAATACCTTCAAACTGCCACCTGTTCTAAATCATTTGCCGTCGGTACGCAGAGAGGTGCTCTGCTCTCAGGGAAATGGGGGCGCGCAAACTGTAGCGCGCGACCGTCACCGGAAGAGCACCAGCGCCAAGTTTCAGCCCGGACTGTACCAAAATGCTGAGGGGCGGGGGAATTCCGGGAGTTTACCGGGAGACAGACCAATACGGGAGACGGGTCTGAAATACGGGAGACTCCCGGGAAAAACGGGAGTGTTGGCAGGTATGACCTATATGAGTCCAAAACACACGTACGCATTGCTTATTACACACACAGGGATGAGCAGCAGCACACAGATATCTTTAAATATGAATAATTAAAGGATTCAAATTTAATATATATATATATATATATATATATATATATATATATATATATATATATATATATATATATATATATATATATATATATATATATATACAAAGCTTTACATTAACACCCGCCAAATGATTTCAGCCGTGGCGGGTTAGACAGACACTCTCACTAGCTACTGTGGCTGGTTGAAGATCATTTTTAATGTATAGTTATCTTAAAAGCAGGGTTTGACAATAGAGATGGCCCAATATGTGTGCAAATGTCATCTTTGAACCGAGAAGCAGCGTGACCGACGAAAATAGCATTTGCGCGAGCAAAGGGAAAGCAGGTGCATACCAAATGAGAGGATGATCACTCACGCGCACAGGTGATGTGATGTGCACGGCTGTTTTAAAATGCATGCGCGCTCAAATAGACTGGACAAAAAGTGATGCTCGTGCACCCACAGTCCTGCTGCTTCCAAAAGCTCCGGATGTTTCTAAAATGTGTTTTTGTAAGCAGCAGTTGCCGGTTTTGTGTGAACTATTCTTTTAACAGGACAGATTTCAAGCCTAATCAGATTATACACATTGCTTATTACACACACAGTGATGCGCAGCAGCACACACATCAAAGTCAATGGTGCAGAGTTTTATTTGTTATTTAAAGAGCGTGTTAATGTTATTTACCTATGCGAGTCCAAAACACACGTACACATTGCTTATTACACACACAGGGATGCGCAGCAGCACCACAGATATCTTTAAATATAAATAATTAAAGGATTAAAATTGAAAAAAATATATAGTATTGTCTAGATAAATATAAAAAGCATTATAATTATTATTATCGTTTTTGAGGTTTACTGCAAATGGCTGAAAGGGCACTTCTATTGTTGTTTTTATTGTTGTATTGTTATTGATTAATGAATGATTGATTAAATATTCTTTTTACGATAACGAATATTACACTAATTTACAATATTAAAATAGCTAAGTATGAAATCAAATGAATGTATTTAATACATTTTATATTGTGGGATTTGCTGGTGATAATAAAAATAAAATTGTCCTAAAATATGAATAACATGAATGGAAGTTTATGACTATTAATTATTGTTATTTATTATTGTTATTGTTATTATTATTTTTTATTTATTTTAAAATTTATTTATTATTTATTATTAATGTTATTATTATTGTTATTGTTATTTATTATTGACTATTAATTATAGTAAGAAGGTCACTGGTTCGAGTCCCAGCTGGGTCAGTTGGTGTTTCTGTGTGGAGTTTGCATGTTGTCCCCGTGTTGGCGTGGGTTTCCTCCGGGTGCTCCGGTTTCCCTCGCAGTCCAAACACATGCGCTATAGGCGAATTGATGAACTAAATTGGCTGTAGTGTATGAGTGTGTGTGTATGGGTGTTTCCCAGTACTGGGTTGCAGCTGAAAGGGCATCGGCTGCAATAAACATATGCTGGAATAGTTTGGGGTTTATTCTGCTGTGGCAACCCTTGATAAATAAAGTACTAAGCCGAAGGAAAATGAATGAGTGAATATTACTAATTCAAAATGTTTTATTTTATTTAGAACTTTGCATTTTTTAGAATTTTACATTTATAATTTATAGTAAACTAAACAATTATTCATGTAAAAAATATGTAAAATAATGCTCAATGCTTAAACGCTGATAGGGAACATTTGATTCTGTCAATAATTGTAGCTTATTGATAGAATTTATAAACCGTAACAGAATTGACGATAACAGAATTGACGATAACAGAGTTGACGATAACAGAGTTGACAGTAACGGAGTTGACGAAAACGGAGTTGACGATAAAGGAGTTGACAATAACGGAGTTGACGATAACGGAGTTGACGATAACAGAGTTGACAGCAACAGAGTTGACAATAATGGGGTTGGTGATAACAGCTTTGACGATAACAGAGTTGACGATAACGGAGTTGACTGTAAAAGAGTTGGCGATAACGGAGTTGACTATAACAGAGCTGACGATAACAGAGTTGACAGTAACGGAGTTGACGATAACAGAGTTGACAGTAACAGAGTTGACGATAACAGAGTTGACAGTAACAGAGTTGACAATAACGGAGTTGACGATAACGGAGTTGACGATAACGGAGTTGACGATAACGGAGTTGGTGATAACAGAGTTGACAATAACGGAGTTGACGGTAACGAAGTTGACTGTAAAAGAGTTGGCGATAAAGGAGTTGACTATAACAGAGCTGACGATAACAGAGTTGGCGATAACAGAGTTGGCAATAACGGAGTTGACTATAACAGAGTTGACAGTAACAGAGTTGACGATAACAGAGTTGACGATAACAGAGTTGACGATAACGGAGTTGACAGTAACTGAGTTGACGATACGGAGTTGACAGTAACAGAGTTGACAGTAATAGCGTTGACGATAACGGAGTTGACGATAACAGAGTTGACAAAAACAGCGTTGGCAATAACAGCGTTGGCGATAAAGGAGTTGGCGATAACGGAGTTGGTGATAACAGGGTTGACGATAACAGAGTTGACCATAACGGAGTTGACAGTAACAGGGTTGACGATAACAGAGTTGACGGTAACGGAGTTGACGGTAACGGAGTCGACGACAACAGAGTCGACGATAACGGAGTTGACGGTAACAGAGTTGACAGTAACGGAGTCGATGATAACAGAGTCAACGATAACAGAGTCAACGGTAACAGTGTTGACGATAACGGAGTTGACGGTAACAGAGTTGACGATAACAGAGTTGACGATAACAGAGTTGACGATAACGGAGTTGA
>LR812541.1:55289798-55312501 GCA_903798195.1 Danio kyathit
TGTGTGTGTGTGTGTGTGTGTGTGTGTGTGTGTGTGTGTGTGTGTGTGTGTGTGTGTGTGTGTTTATTGTGATGTACTGATTTAAATATTCATGCCTTCTTATCCTTTAGTGCAGATCAGTTTAAAACTCAACATATAGTAAATACAGCATCAGATTTAAACAGTGTTTCTGTGCAGATGTTTAGAATAAGGTCAGGAGAATATGTCTTTGTCCCCCTCACACACACACACACACACACACACACACACACAGAGGCGACGTGTGTGATGTAAATGTGAGCCGGAGTGAAGGCATCTCTCGGCTCCTCCTTCATTCTAGAACACAGGACTTCATGTCATTGTAATTCATGTTGCCTAGCAACGCGGAGTCGTCATAGCGGCCCAACAATAAAGAGATGACATGTACAGTGATGTGCAGAGCGCTTTAACGCAGAGATCCGCCATCTTTCCCAGCTCATCTGTGCTGCTGGAGGATCACAATCACACACACACACACACACACCATTTAAACACCCCATCAGCGCACAAACCCAGACTGCATTGAACACCAATAAAGCAGAGACGCACAGACGGTCACAGTTCAAAAAGGATCACATTTAATCAACAAGCCATCCTAAGAGTCTCGTATTCATCAAGACAGTGAGGCGTCACAACAGCAATAAACAAACTGATTTATCTTTAAAGTCTTCAGGTTAAAAACAAAACACTTCTACCCATGCAACAGAAAGGTGGCTTAAAGGAGGCGCTCGCTCGGAGAATCAGGCGTCTGTCATCATTTACTCGCCCTCGGGTGGATGTGCCGTGTGTTTCCATATGAAGAGACGCACACTAGACACTGGAATGTTTTGAGGAGGAAGCCGTTTCCAGTCGATGAGAAGCGTTCAAGAGTTCACACTTAGCTGATGATTGATTATCAAGCTTGTCCGGGGAGAGAGCCCTGAGCTCATAAGATCCTCGAGCGTGGGGCTCCCTCCTGTTTGCAAGGCGAGAGGGGAGTTTGAGCTCAGGTAGATCTGGGGAACTCCCCTGCTGTAGCTAATGAAGAGATAGTGATTGCTCTTAAGAGATAACTACTTACTAGGAGCAGGTCTATGGTGCTGATTCGGATTAGTCGATTAACTTAAGTTGCACGTTTTCGGATGGTGGAGGAAACCGGGGAACCCCACGTGAGAATGTGTAAACTCTGCACTGAAACGTCAGCTGGCTTGGTAAGGACTAAAACCAGTGGCGATCTTGCTGTGAGGCAACAGTGCTAACCACTGGGCCACCGTGCCACCTATCTAGGAAAGGAGGAGGAGTAGGGGTGGAAGGACGGATTCTTCAAAACCAAGATGGCTGTCATATGGAACTGAGGGTGTTTGTGGTGGCTTAGGAAGCGTCTGATTGGTGAATCATGAATTGAATAATGCGAGGTTGGCTGCAAGCAATCATAAGCACAGGATCCTCTCAAAATTAGTTTGTAAATAAACTTCACAAAGAGATGCGTAAGGTATGGATGTATCCCAGGTGGCAAAGAATTCTGGCACAGATTTGGCATAAATCCGGCCCAGCAGGCATTCAGCATGTGGGCCAAACATGGCCCGGGTTTGGCAGAGGTGGCACCGTCTTTAAAGCGGCACACAGTATTTGGGCCAGATGTAAGATGTTGTATGTGGCCCAGATGTTAATAACTGATATGTGGGCCATGTAAGTTTGTCCTATCTTGACCCACATTTAAAATACATTTTTATTATTTTTATATGAAGAAAAAAAAATTATACCGATCAGGTGACTTTGGGGAAAATAGCACGCCTAAAGCACAATAATTCATGGGTTTATCAATTTGATTGCAGTCATGACACATCAACAAATCTGGCCCAGTTCAGGCTCAGTTATGGGTAGGCCCACACAGAATCTGCGCGCGCAGAATTCTGCAGATTTTTAGCCCATCATTAATTCTGTTAATTACTTAAAGTTAACTATTTACAGGTAATCTAATTGGATTTGCATTTTAAACATTAAAAACTAATAATAATAAGATATTATTTTTTATTTAACATATTAAGGTTTTAGTTATGAGACTCCCAAAATAATTCAGCAGAAATCCGCAGATTTTTACCAAAATTCTCCGCAGAAATAACAAAAAACGTCCGCAGATTCCGTCTGGCCCTGGTTATGGGGTATTAACTTGGCTTCAGATATGGCCCATGTTTGGCCCTTGTCTGGAAGCCAGACTTAGTCCAGTCATGTACCGTAATTCACTGCAGCATTTGGGCCAAGCAAAAGCTGATTGTGTGGGCCAGAGATATTGTGCTATGTGGGATTAGAATGTTGGTCTTGTAACACTAGCTGTGTTTCCATCCAAAGATGCGCAAAACTGGAATATCTCATAAAACATTAGTGAATGAAGCAGAGTTTGCATTCGATGAGAAACATGAATGAAATCATCACGTGCTGATAAACGGTCACAGATATTGCTCAGAGAAGCTTTGGGATTCTCCACTGTGGTGTTTGTTCTCTAATAAATGAGCTGCGCCTCAGAAGACCAAGATTAAACGCAATGAACGCGGTGGCTTTTGGAGGCGTGAGACGGGAGCGCAGACGGATGCTCAAGACAGTTCTGGAGGGAATAATAATAGAAGAATACTGAAGGAGGGCTGAGGACTTTTACAATCAGCACAACATTTCAGATCTGCAACGGATGGAAATGGAAAGCTGGAAACCAACATTCAAGAGTTCACACTTAGCTGATGATCAATAAAGCGTCATTGGCATGCTGTCCCGGGAGCTCGTAATATCCTCGAGCCCGAGGCTCCCTCCCGTTAGAAGGGCGAGAGGGGAGTTCAAGCTCAGGTAGGTCTCAAGAACTCCCCTGCTTGTCGGCGTGTGAGAACTGTCAACTAAGGTTATCTTAGGTGATAATTTGGATTAGTCGATTGGCTATGGTGTTGTTTTGGACGGTGGGAGGAAACCAACAACATGCAAACTCCGCACAGAAATGCCAACCAACCTGGTGGGAGGTTGGACCAGCGGCGTTCTTGCTGTGAGGCAACAGTGCTAGCCACTGGGCTGCCGTGTCGCCCTATCAGAAAAAAGTGGGGGGAAGTAGGGGTGGAAGGGGGAACACTTTAAGACGAAGATAACTGGAGTGGAAAGCTCTGGTTATCTATAATATGTCCGTAATCATCTGATTACAGAGCTAATGTGGTGCCAGCCGTGTTGATCATAAGCACGTGATCCTCTCGAAATTAGTTTAAATAAACCGCACTTAATGATGCAAAGACCTTCAAACAATTTGGTGTTTAACAGATGTCTAATAGACATCTAAACGCACACAGCTTGGCTAAAACAAGGCTAAACTTGGGCTGTCAGTGAAAATCTAATAGACATAGTAAGTAATGTGTATTTCTATAGTGCGCTTATCGTGTATGGCCATACACCCTCTCCACACCACCACCAGTGTGCAGCTCCACAGGGTGATGCGACGGCAGCCACAGGACAACAGCGCCAGTGCTTCACCACATACCAGCTATAGGTGGAGTGGAGAGACAGTGATGGAGCCAATTCAGAGGATGGAGATGATTGGGAGGACATGATGGGTAAGGGCTGATGGAGGGAACACCAGGGTTACCAGAAGTGCCATGGGATTATTAATGACCACAGAGAGTCAGGACCTCGGATTAACGTCTCATCTGAAAGACAACTAAGAATAGCCCAAAACTGGATTGGTCATCAATAGACAGACTTCATACGTGTCGTCATTTCATTTGTGTTTATTTGATGACTAGTCTAGTTTTGGCCTATTCTTAGACGTCTATTAGATTTTCACAGCCCAAGTTTAGCTTGTTTTAGCCAAGACGACTATGTTTAGACGTCTATTAGACATCTATTAACCACAAAAAATGCTGGCTGGGGACGCTCAAACACACATTTATATCTGATCAGCATCTGGCAGAAACTAAACTCCATCATGCAGACTGATGAAGCGCATGAGTTTACTCACTCAATCTGTTTGCATCGCAGCTAATGTGCATATTTTCTTGTTAAATAAAAGGTTTGCGGTGGCTCAGTGGGTAGCCTCAGAGCAAGAAGGTTGCTGGTTCGAGTCCCGGATTAGTCAGTTTCTGTATGGAGTTTGCATGTTCTCCCTGTGATAGCGTGGGTTTCCTCCGGTTTCCCCCACAATCCAAACACATGCACTATAGGGGAATTGATGAACTGAATTGGCCGTAGTGTATGTGTGTGAATGAGTGTGTATGGGTGTCTCCCAGTACTCAAGGGCATCTGCTGTGTAAAGCATATGCTTAAATAGTTGGCGGTTCATTCCGCTGTGGTGACCCCTGATGAATAAAGGGACTAAGCTGAAGGAAAATAAATGAATACTGCAAAATGCGCATATAAACAGGTGGATGGAAACACAGCTAGTGATTTTCTAATGTGTGATGGGGACGAGAAAGGAAAGACTGAATTCATCATCATCATCATCATCGTGTCTTCTAAAGCCAAAGATGGCCTGTGATTTGTGGCATCATGCTGTAATGCAGTTTGTTTTGTCTTTTAAGAGTTTGACAGAGCATCTTCCCTTCAGTGCATGCTCTTCCTCCATTTGTCTTCAGCATGAACAGCAGGGTTTGGAGAGATATAAGGGTGAGTAAATGATGATCAAACACTGGATTTCCGCTGATCTGCTCCTTTAATCTGGGATGGGGTCCTGATACGACTCAAATCAAGTCTCTGTTTCTCTGTCCGTGGTGTTTGGTTGAGGTGAGGTCAGTCTGAGATCCAGAGACTTGCCCTTGATAGGGACTCTCTGAAACGCTTAATGTGGACAAACGAAAGCGCTTAACGTGACTGTCGAATGCTTGATTCTGATTGGCTGCTGAGCATTGTAAGGTGTGGCGTTGTTTTCAGATAAACGCACAGCTAAAGTAGTTCCAGCAAGGTTTTGCAGCTTCATATCACTCCGCTGGTTGATTAGAGTTATTTCACAGCTACAACAGTCAGAAATCACATCAGAACACAACAGAAGGCTTTGAAAGAGATGTGGAGGACACTAGTGCTACACACAGGAGGCGTTTGAGGAGGACAGAAACCTGACAAACTCTCAAACACAACATCTGAACAGTGGATTTACAGCTGAGGAGAAGAGCGATAATGACCTCCAGGATGTTGAATTATTAGAGAATAAAGCACACCTGAGTTGTATTAAACACTCCACATCACCACATCGACACCTCAGCTGTGCGTTATTCTCTAATAATTCAACAGTCTATCGATCATTAATCCTTATGTAATGCATTTAAAAGTAATACATGAAGGCTAAATTTGGTTTACAGATTATTTTCTACATACAGGTAAGAATATGGACATAATATGTAAATTGCACGTTTCCTCCCATAAAAAACTTAAAAATAAAAAGCTTTCATAATGCAGTAAAAAGTGATATAGGCTCAAATTCTGTATAGACTATTATACTACTATTTTAAATGTACATCGTGATACTGCATTTTTAAGACGACGTGTCAAGATAGAACTATTTAAACTTTTACACACAGTGCCACTCATCAACGTCAGTCCCAAAGCAGTGGACCAATCAGAAAAACTCAGAGGCGGGGCAAGCCTTTGGAGCTTCTATTATGATGGAAAGTTGACATAACTGTTTTATTTGACATTAACATTGTGGAGGAGCTTTTTCTTAATAAAACCTTTCCTAAGCGATGCATCTCGCATTTGTTAAACACAAAGACTTAATTCCACTTAATTCATTAATCCACATTAATCACAATTATTTAAGAAACAAAAGTGCTTAACATGATTTAGGACATTGCATTTATATTCTGGGATCATCATCTTATCCGTACATATTTTTAACAACCTGTAGACCAAATTTGGTCTTTATAGATCCCTTTTAAAGCAACATTAAGCATTTTCATGCTAACAGTTTTACATTGGAGGAAAATGATTAACGTGCAGTTTAATTAAAACATTAATCCACATTAAGCACTTCATTTATGGGGAAAAACATATTTTTATAAAAAGGTAAATAAGTTGTATAAAGTTCAATTTAGGGTGTTGTATTTATATTCCTGGTTCATCTGCTTGTTTGTACATAGAACATATCTTTACTACAGTCCATACCAAATTTAGTCTTTATAAATCATTTATTTAAAACAATAATCCACATTAATTAATATTTTTAAGGGAGAAAAATGATTAACGTGCAGTTTAACATGTTCATGTTCACGTTAACATGTTCATATTCTGTGTTAAGCTTCTTATCAGTACATAGAGTATATATTTAACAAACTCCATACCAAAATTGGTCTTTATTTATCAATTTTTTAAAATCATTTATCCACATTAAGCACTTCTTTTATGGGAGGAAAATGCATGATTTTAAATAAAATATTAGCTAAAGTTGTATAAAGTTTAATTTAGGGTTTAGTGTTCATATTCTGGGTTCATCTGCTTGTCAGTACATAGAACATATCTTTAATAAACTCCATGCCAAATTTTATCTTTATACATCACCTATTTAAAACAATAATCCACATGAATTACTTCTTTTATGGGAGAAAATTGCTTAGTTCAGTTTAGGGTGTTGCATTTCTAATCTGGGTTAATGTGCTTGTCTGTACAAAAAACATGTTTTTACCAAATTGTACACAAAATTTGGTCTTTATTTATCACTTTTTAAATCATTAATCCACATTAAACACCTCTTTTATGGGAGGAAAATGCATAAATTAAATCTTAGCTAATGTTGTATAAAGTTTAATTTTGGATGTTGCATTTATGTTCTGGGTTCATCTGCTTGTCTGTACATAGAATATATTTTTACAAAACTCCATACCAAAATTGGTCTTTATTTATCACTTTTTAAAATCCTTTATCCACATTAAGCACTTCTTTTATAGGAGGAAAATGCATAATTGTAAATAAAAATTTAGCTAAAGCTGTATAAAGTTAAATTTAGGGTGTTGCATTTATATTCCTGGTTCATCTGCTTGTTTGTACACAGAAGATATCTTTAGCACAGTCCATACCAAATTTGGTCTGTATAAACCCCTTATTTAAAACAATAATCCACATTAATTTGTTTTGTTTTTTTTTATGGGAGGAGAATGCTTAACATTCATTTTAGTGTGTTGTATTTAAATTCTGGGTTCATCTGCTTGTCTGTAGATTTGGTCTTCATATATATCACTTTATACAACATTATTCAGCATTAAGCAGTTTTATAGAAGAGAAAAATTATCATTTTGAATAGAAATTTAGATAAAGTTCAATTTAGGGTGTTGTGTTTATATTCTGGGTTCATCTGCTTGTCTGTACATAGAACTTATTTTTACCAAATTGTACACCAAATTTGGTCTTTATACATCACTTTTCAAAAACATTACACCACATTAAGCATTTTCATGCTACCAGTTTATATGGCAGGAAAAGGCTTAATGCAAGCAATGTGTTCATATTCTGGATTAATATAGAGATATTTTTAACAAACTGCATAGCAAATTTGGTCTTTATACATAACTTACAGCTGAAGTCAGAATTATTAGCCCCCCCTGTATATTTTTTTACCCAATTTCTATTAAACGGAGAGCAGATTTCTTCAACACATTTCTAATCATAATAGTTTTAATAACTCATTTCTAAAAACTGATTTCTTTTTCTGATATTCTTCAAGACACTAGTATTCAGCTTAAAGTGACATGTAAAGGCTTAACTAGGGTAATTATGGTAAAGTTAGGGTAATTAGGCAAGTCGTTGTATAACAGTGGTTTGTTCTGGAGACAATCCAAAACTAATATTGCTTAGGTGGGCTAATAATATTGACCTTAACATGGGTTTAAAACAATAAAAAACTGCTTTTATTCTAGCCGAAATTAAACAAATAAGACTTTCTCCAGAAGAAAAAATATTAGAGGAAATACTGTGAGAAATTCCTGAATCTGTTCAACATCATTTGAGAAATATTAGAAAAAGAAATTCACAGGAGGGAATAATTTTGACTTCAGCTGTGTGTGAAGCATGAAGTCACGTTAAGCGTTTCTGACTTTAAGCGTTTCAGAAAGCTCCATCGCTGTCTCTCCGGAGGGGCATGTGCGACCTGACGCCCCTAGTGCCGAACGGGCCACAGTGAGTCCTGAGGGGAAGGGGTAGAAAGTGAGGAGGACGGTGAGAGTCCCTGATTGATGGTCAGACCTTGGGGTAGATTGCAGTTCTTGTAGTGTTCCAGTCTGGTTTCATGATGTGGGTTTGTCTGGAGGTCTTCAGAAGAACCAGCGGAAAGTATCGGCAGCTCCGGCTGACGGCGCTCTCTGCTGGGAAACACAGGACAGATTCCAGACCCAGTTATTTACTGTATGCATGTGTACAATGGTGTGAATCATCTTCACAATATGATGTGATGAGTCAAAATGTTGGATCATGAGAAATGTCAATTGAAATTGGGAAACGCAAATAACAGACTGACCCGACCATCTGTACGCAAAGCCTTCAGGATCAGCCAGTAGTGCGGCATGTTGTTGTATGTCTGACATATTTTCTGACATATTGTCTGGTAAATGCATAAATGTGATTATTGCATGGCTGTGTGGAATACTTGATTCTGATTGGTCAAAGGTGGCATTATTATTTTCAGATGACAACTTATTAAACTAAATACTCATCCAGGTACTATTAATCATCTTGACCATTAGGGAATATATATATATACTGTATATCTGTCACTCCGCTAATCTTTACTGTTTGGCGCAATCTTGTGACTGAATAATAGTAAGTAAGTTAGTGTAGCTCCATTCAACCATATTTCTTTTTGTGAGCTTTAGATTTAATTAAAGAGCTATTAAACTATTGCCACTCAGATCAGTGTTCAGTGTCTAATAGTGTAGTTTAGTGTCCAGTAGGCATGTAATAATCAGCATAATGTAGATCCTGCCGGTGCTTATTCAGAATAAACCTAGTGTTATATAACAGCTGCTAATAAACCTGCAGTAATAACTGGCTGGATTTACATGATTGCTTACTATTAACTGTCTGGAAACATTTGTAATGGGAAAATGCACTGGATTTTGAGTTTGTCAGGACTGAAAATCTTAAAGAAAACCAGTCACTTTTGCTTGAGACGTAATCTAGTTGTAAAGATTGAACTGTATATTCTGGGCTTTAGCGAATAGCCAGTACTTTGTAAACGTACATCTGCACACATTTGATAAAGGTTTTATGATCAAAGGACTGGTATTTGATTTACTTTGGTATCAAATCAGTGTTTCCGTCACCCTGTGTTCGGCTACGTCTACACTAATCCGAATAAATCTAAATAAGCTGTTTCAAAATGCTCCACACCTGTTTTCAATTCTTTCTGTCATCCACACTTAAATGGCTGAAAAACATTTCGTTCATATACTGTGCATACACACTTTAACCTGCTCATGTGAACCATTGCCATTTATTTACTTTCCATCTCTTTGAAACATCACTGTAAAATGTGTGACTGTGGTCTGCTTCTGAACAACAGAAACATAAACATTCGGTTACACGATTTGGTCACACGACTGCATCACATGACTAAAAATCGTCATAATTTGCGAAAGCCTCCATCCACCATCCACACTACAACACGAAAATATTTTCATCTCAGTGTGGACAAAAGACAATTATATTTGTCTTGTTTACTGTTAGTTGCTAGGTTACCATTAATACAGTTTAGCCACTCTAACAACTTGGAATCCGTAACTCGATTATATTTGTCTTGTTTACTGTTGGTTGCTAGGTTACCAATACTACAGTCAGCCACTCTAACAACTTGATGGACACCGTGACTCCATTATATTTGTCTTGTTTACTGTTGGTTGCTAGGTTACCAATACTACAGTCAGCCACTCTAACAACTTGATGGACACTGTGACTCAATTATATTTGTCTTGTTTACTGTTGGTTGCTAGGTTACCAATACTACAGTCAGCCACTCTAACAACTTGATGGACACTGTGACTCAATTATATTTGTCTTGTTTACTGTTGGTTGCTAGGCTACCAATACTACAGTGAGCCACTCTAACAACTTGATGGACACCGTTACTCAATTATATTTGTCTTGTTTACTGTTGGTTGCTAGGCTACCAATACTACAGTGAGCCACTCAAACAAATTGATGGAATCCGTGACTCCATTATATTTGTCTTGTTTACTGTTGGTTGCTAGATTACGAATACTACAGTCAGCCACTCTAACAACTTGATAGGAACCATGACTCCATTATATTTGTCTTGTTTACTGTTGGTTGCTAGGTTACCAATACTACAGTGAGCCACTCTAGCAACTTGATGGAACCGTGACTCATTTATATTTGTCTTGTTTACTGTTGGTTGCTAGGCTACCAATACTACAGTGAGCCACTCTAACAAATTGATGGAATCCGTGACTCCATTATATTTGTCTTGTTTACTGTTGGTTGCTAGGTTACCAATCCTACAGTCAGCCACTCTAAAAACTTGATAGAAACAGTGACCCCATAATATGTCGTTTACTGTTTGTTGCTAGGTTACCAGTACTACAGTAATCCACTCTGACAACTTGATGGAAACCGTGACCCCATTATATATGTCTTGTTTACTGTTGGTTGCTAGGGTACCATTACTACAGTGAGCCACTCAAACAAATTAATGGAATTTGTGACTCCATTATATTTGTCTTGTTTACTGTTGGTTGCTAGGTTACCAATCCTACAGTCAGCCACTCTAAAAACTTGATAGAAACAGTGACTCCATAATATGTCGTTTACTGTTGGTTGCTAGGTTACCAATACTACAGTAATCCACTCTGACAACTTGATGGAAACCCTGACCCCATTATATATGTCTTGTTTACTGTTGGTTGCTAGGTTACCAATAATACAGTCAGCCACTCTAACAACTTGATGGAAACCCTGACCCCATTATATATGTCTTGTTTACTGTTGGTTGCTAGGTTACCAATAATACAGTCAGCCCCTCTAACAACTTGATGGACAACGTGACTCGATTATATTTGTCTTGTTTACTGTTGGTTGCTAGGCTACCAATACTACAGTGAGCCAGTCAAACAAATTGATGGAATCCGTGACTCCATTATATTTGTCTTGTTTACTGTTGGTTGCTAGGTTACCAATACTACAGTTAGCCACTCAAACAACTTGGTGTAAACCGTGACTCCATTATATTTGTCTTGTTTACTGTTGGTTGCTAGGTTACCAGTCCTACAGTCAGCCACTCTAAAAACTTGATAGAAACAGTGACTCCATAATATGTCGTTTACTGTTGGTTGCTAGGTTACCAATACTACAGTAATCCACTCTGACAACTTGATGGAAACCGTGACCCCATTATATTTGTCTTGTTTACTGTTGGTTGTTAGGCTACCAATAATACAGTCAGCCACTCTAGCAACTTGATGAAAAGTAACTCATTCACATTTGGGATTTCATTTTATTTTTTGTGAACTTTTTTGTTGCTAGAAGGGATACAGCTGCGATCTGAAGTTAACAAGAAGTATTAATAGTATTTTATTCAATAACGCATTAATTGTATTTTATTAGCTAGATGGGATACAGCTGAGGATACACATGTCAATATAGCTTAATTTTTGTGACTCTGTACAACAAATAATATTTTTACATTACCGTGAGGGTTGGGTGTAGGGTTGAGGTAGGAGTAGATGCTAATAAAATACAATAATTGCATGATTTAATAAATAATATTAATACTTCACATTAACTTTCCGTTTACAGCTGTATCCCTTATAGCAAGGGAACCACAAGGGAGATTCTAGCTGCTGGATTTACATCATCAAAATACATGAAGGTAAGCAACTGTTTACATTGAAGAGGAATAGAGAAAATGTTCTAGTAGCATAAACAGTGTGTATCTTAAGTGAACAAAGCACATCAAATATTATCGCCGTCTCCATAGACATCCGCGTGTATTTTACAAATCTAAATGCTATGTTTTGCTTGTAGTTATGTGCATTCGAATGTATAAAACCTCAAATAAGTTTTATTTGTTTGAAAGAACAAATAAACTGTGATTTATGACAAGCACTGCGCACCTCTTTTTGTGCCTCAATATGCACCATAAGATTTGAATTTTAGCACTTGATGACGTGCGTTCTGAACGCTCTAATCAAACCGGTGTGATCGTATGCTTCAGGGAACAGCTAAGGCTAATCACACTGGTGTGATTGTACACGTGAAAGGGTTAAACCCCTTTCAAACTAAGCAAACAAACTTTAAATTCATTTTAACGTCTCGGAAGCACCTAAGGCTAATCACACCGGTGTGATCCTATGCTTCAGGGAGCAGCTAAGGCTAATCACACCGGTGTGATCATATGCTTCAGGGACCAGACAAGACTAATCACACCGGTGTGATAGTATGCTTCAGGGAGCAGCTAAGGCTAATCACATCGGTGTGATCGTATGCTTCAGGGAGCAGCTAAGGCTAATCACACCGGTGTGATCGTATGCTTCAGGAACCAGAGAAGACTATTCACACCAGTGTGATAGTATGCTTCAGGGAGCAGCTAAGGCTAATCACACCGGTGTGATCGTAGCTTCAGGGACCAGACAAGGCTAATCACACCGGTGTGATAGTATGCTTCAGGGAGCAGCTAAGGCTGATCACACTGGTGTGATTGTACACGTGAAAGGGTTAAACCCCTTTCAAACTAAGCAAACAAACTTTAAATTCATTTTAACGTCTCGGAAGCACCTAAGGCTAATCACACCAGTGTGATCGTATGCTTCAGGGAGCAGCTAAGGCTATTCACACTGGTGTGATCGTATGCTTCAGGGACCAGACAAGACTAATCACACCAGTGTGATAGTATGCTTCAGGGAGCAGCTAAGGCTAATCACACTGGTGTGATCGTATGCTTCAGGGACCAGCCAAGGCTGATCACACCGGTGTGATAGTATGCTTCAGGGAGCAGCTAAGGCTGATCACACCAGTGTGATTGTACACGTGAAAGGGTTAAACCCCTTTAAACTAAGCAAACAAACTTCTCGCCACAACTGTATCAGTCATAACACAGAAGAAAAATCACTGGAGTCACTTCAAAAACAAAATGAATAAATGAAAATGAATAAACATAGGCAACCAATTAGATTCCATATTAGAGTTAAACAAGCTCAAGCATTTAAAGGAAAACTCTTCTTGCGTATAACTCTTCCAGTCTAACGTGGCGATTCTTGGCTGAACTGAAGAAATAGCGTAACCAGGTTTTGACGGCTCTCCAGAACTCTGTCTAATGGTACTGGACTGGTTTCTGATGGTCTGATTGTGCTTCCAGTGAGGCTGTGAATAGATGAAGCTGTCTTTGTATTATTACCGAGAACTTACAACATGTTGCCTCATCTCTCAGCCCTCACTGCCGACTGTGTGTGTGCGCGCCAGAGTGATAAAGTGTGTGCTTGAGCGAAAGGGGCATTTTTCCAGCACAAGAGGGCTCAAACCGTCCGCTGCCACACACACACACACACAACCACACACACACACACACACACACACACACACAGACACACACACACACACACACACACACACACATTAATGCATGATGGTTAATTATGGCCGCTTGTGCCAAGACTGGGCTCGACTCCAAACCCCCAGCCACATCATTCCCAATTAAACAGCCCACTTCAATAGACCTCCCAGCATATGTGTGAGTCTGACGGTGTGTGTGAGTGTGAGAGTGTGTGAGTGTGACTGTGTGTGACTGCCTGTGTGTGTCATTGTGAGTTTGACTCTGTCTGTGTGTGTGTGACAATGACTATGTGTTTGGGTGTTTGTTTGTGTGTGTGACCCTGTGTGTGTGTGTAACTATATGACTGTTTGTGTGACTCTGCTTGTGTGTTACTGTGAGTGTGACTGTGTGTGTGTGTGTGCGTGCGTGTGTAAATTTATGAGTGTGTGTGTGTGTGTGTGTGTGTGTGTGTGTGTGAGACTGTATGTGTGTGTGTTAGAGTGTGACTGACTGTGTGTGTGTGTGTGTGTATGTGTGTGTGTATGTGTGACTGCTTGTGTGTTACTGTGAGTTTGACTGTGTGTGTGTGTCTATCTGTCTGTCTGTGTGTGTGTGTAACTGTGTGTAACGGTGTATGACTGTGTGTGTGTGAGACTTTGCTTGTGTGTTACTGTGAGTGTGACTGTGTCTGAATATATGAGTGTGTGTGAATGAGTGTGAGTATGTGTGTGTGTGTGTGTGTGTGTGTGTGTGTGTGAGAGTATGTGTGTGTTTGAGTGACTGTGTGTATGTAACTCTGTGTATGACTGTGTGTGTGTGCGTGTGTGAGTGTGACTGTGTGTGCGTGCGTGCGTGCGCGTGCATGCATGCGTGTGTGAATTTATGAGTGTGTGTGTGTCTGAATTTATGTGTGTGTGTGTGTGTGTGTGTGTGTGTGAGACTGTATGTGTGTGTGTTAGAGTGTGACTGACTGTGTGTGTGTGTGTGTGTGTGTGTGTGTGTGTGTGTGTGTGTGTGTGTGTGTGTGTGTGTGAGACTGTATGTGTGTGTGTTAGAGTGTGACTGACTGTGTGTGTGTGTGTGTGTGTGTGTGTGTGTGTGTGTGTGTGTGTGTGTGTGTGTGTGTGTGTGTGACTGCTTGTGTGTTACTGTGAGTTTGACTGTGTGTGTGTGACTGTCTGTGTTTGTGTGTAACTGTGTATGACTGTGTGTGTGTGGGACTTTGCTTGTGTGTTACTGTGAGTGTGACTGTGTGTCTGAATATATGAGTGTGTGTGAATGAGTGTGAGTATGACTGTGTGTGTGTGTGTGTGTGTGTGTGTGTGTGTGTGTGTGTGTGTGTGTGTGTGTGTGTGAGAGTATGTGTGTGTGTGTTGAGTGACTGTGTGTGTGTAACTCTGTGTATGACTGTGTGTGTGTGTGCGTGTGTGTGAGTATGTGTGAGTGTGACTGTGTGTGTGTGTGTGAATTTATGAGTGTGTGTGTGTGTGTGTGTGTGTGTGTGTGTGAGACTGTATGTGTGTGTGTTAGAGTGTGACTGCTTGTGTGTTACTGTGAGTTTGACTGTGTGTGTGTGTGTGTGTGTGTGTGTGTGTGTGTGTGTGTGTGTGTGTGTGTGTGTGTGTGTGTGTGTGTGTGTGTGTGTCTGTCTGTCTGTCTGTCTGTGTGTAACGGTGTATGACTGTGTGTGTGTGGGACTTTGCTTGTGTTACTGTGAGTGTGACTGTGTGTCTGAATATATGAGTGTGTGTGAATGAGTGTGAGTATGACTGTGTGTGTTTTAGTGACTGTGTGTGTGTAACTCTGTGTATGACTGTGTGTGCGTGTGTGTGTGACTGTGTGTGTGTTTGAGTGACTGTGTGTGTGTGTGTAACTCTGTGTATGACTGTGTATGTGTGTGTGTGCGCGTGTGTGTGTGTGTGTGTTTGCGTGTGTGTGTGTGTGAATCCCACCTCCATGGTGCTGCCGGGTTTCTTCTTGAGTTCTTCACACTTCCTGAACTTGCAGATCTGGTGACCCGTCTTTCTGTTCCGGCAGGAGCTGCAGACGCCGCAGTTGATCAGCCTCCTGCAGGGGGCGCACACCCCGCAGCGCTTGCGTTTGCGTTTCGCCGCTCCGCTACTACTGCAGCTACCATTAGCATTACCGTTAGCATTCCCGCTGAGCGCCGCGGGGGAGCCGGAGCAGGATGAACCGCTGTGTTGGCAGTCCGCCGCCACGTTGGCGATCTGAAACGCACTGTCGGACATGGTGACCCCCGACGACCCTGCCCCGGAGTGGAGCGTTGTCATGACGATGACCCCTGGGGGCAGTGATAAGCCGCCTAATGGAGGCATCCCTCCGAATGTCCCGCCGCGGTCGGATTCTGCGGCTCCGCCCGGCGGCACTGACGGCGGGCACTTCAGTCGGTTCATGCACTCGGCGCCCGTTACCGGAAGACCGCGACATTGCTCCGCAGCCAACGGTGACAGGAAGTTGTCAGCGCCCATTTGGAGGGCGGAGTCTTGTGGAATGTGTTTGGCGGACATGTGAACGTTGACTTGCTCCGCCCTCGACATGCCAGTCCGATGTGTGTGTGGTGCATTTACGTTAACCGCTGCAGGCTTCCGGCCCCATAGCATGGCGTTATCACATGGCCAGGGCGGCATCGCTGATAGGCGGGCTGACGGGAAGAGGGGCGTGGCGATGCGGGCGATTTTGGCGGTCTGCGGAAATGGGGTGGCAGCAGCGGCGGCGGCGGCAGCGGTGCTGTTCTTATAAAAGGTAGCAAACGAGCGATATCGCTCCATCTGCGCACTGTAGTCCAACACAGGGTTCATGCAGGAGTCGATCTGAAGAGGGAAGTCCCGCCCGGGGGTGGGGTTATAGTGTTGGGCGTGGCCATGGGCGTGGCCATGAGCGTGTGGGGTCTCCATGCACACACTACTGCTCATGTTCGCCATCGGAGCAAAACAAACACACACTAACGCCCAAACATCCACAGCAGTGGTCCTGCGGAGGAGACAGAAGAGCTGGAGGTCAAGAGAGTATACACAACTATTATCACACGCAATTCAGACGCTACAATGAGTTATTAGTAGGCCCACACGGAATCTGCGCGCGCAGAATTCCGCAGATTTTCTGTAGAATTCTGCAGATTTTCCACAGATTTTCCGTGAAATTCCGCAGATTTTTCGTAGAATTCCGCAGATTTTTTGCAGAATTCCGCAGATTTTCCGTAGAATTCCGCAGATTTTCCATAGAATTCCACAGATTTTCCGTAGAATTCTGCAGATTTTCCGCAGATTTTCCGTAGAATTCCGCAGATTTTCCGTAGAATTCCACAGATTTTCTGCAGAATTCCGCAGATTTTCCGTAGAATTCCACAGATTTTCCGTAGAATTCCGCAGATTTTCCGTAGAATTCCACAGATTTTCCGTAGAATTCCGCAGATTTTCCGCAGAATTCCGCAGATTTTCGTAGAATTCCACAGATTTTCCGTAGAATTCCACAGATTTTCCGCAGAATTCCGCAGATTTTCCGTAGAATTCCACAGATTTTCCGTAGAATTCCGCAGATTTTCCGCAGAATTCCGCAGATTTTTCGTAGAATTCCGCAGATTTTCTGCAGAATTCCGCAGATTTTCCGTAGAATTCCGCAGATTTTCTGCAGAATTCCGCAGATTTTTAGCCCATTATTAATTCTGTCTATATACTTGAGTAAATGTGTGTAAATCTGAATTTATACAGTTTTTAAATTACACATATTTCACATATTAAGGTTTTAGTTATGAGACTCCCAAAATAATTCCGCAGATTTTTACCAAAATTCTCCGCAGAAATTGCAAAAAACGTCCGCAGATTCCGTCTGGCCCTATTAGCAATCGTTATTATCGATATTTGTCTCTATTATCTTTATTATTTACACTGTAAAATCCTAAATGACAGATACTAGACTGATTAGCAGACTCATGTTTTAGAAGAAGCCTGCAACTAAAAATAAATACAAGTATTTATTCTGTAGGATCTTTTTAGTGGATTTGTGATTAATTAATTAGTAATTTATATTTATGTAATTTGTAATTAATAACATTGTGTCCTAAAATACATTATCATTCCTTTTTCTAATCTGCATACATGAGATTTAATCAAATTTGCATTAAGACCGTCAGAAAATGGCAGTTCAGATCAATAACACAACACTCATGTTCATTTCTCCTGCATGTCCATCCTATAGTTTGATCAAACACAGAGCGCTCCCCCAAACCCCATCAGGCCTGTCCTTCAGTGAGTTTAATTAGAGGAACAGCAGGATTAATAATAAGGCTTGGAGAGGAAAGTTACCATGTCAGAATGTATGTTTGTTTATGTGAAAGGGAAAAAGAGAGAGAGAGGGAGAGAAAGAGAGACGCTTCTCCCCCCAGACGCCCCCCCGCTACCGTCGCCTCGAGCATCAATTACGGTAATTACTCTCCGCCTGCTGCGGCAGCGACGCGCGCGCGGATCAGAGGTCATTAAGGGCGTCAGACCGCTGGACACCGCGGCGCAATTAAAGGCGACGGATTAATTCTCTTGGCCATCGCGCGCGCGTCAGAGAGAGAGAGAGAGAGAGAGAGGGAGAGAGAGAGGGAGGGAGGGGGTGAATGAGGGGGGGGGGAGGCGGAGGACGGAAAATGGACGAGCTTTACCTTTAGACTCGCGACGCTTCACGATCCTTTAACGGAGAGCATCACCGCGCGCTGATGCCGCCTCAATAATCCCCGTTACAAGAAAAACACGCGCCGCGAAACAACAGGACGCGTCCGTTTTAACGATCACCGTGAGCAGCTGCGGCGCTAAATACCGAGACTAACGGGAATAATAAATAATATTGACGCCGCCAACGACGCACCGTCCTCAGGGGCGGGTATGGGTGACGGAAGGGTAGACGGCTCCTCCCGGTGTGTGTGTGTGTATGTGTGTGAGTGTGTGTGTGTATGTGTGTGTGTGTCGCGCTGCGTGTGGCTGACGGGGGTGTGAGGTGAGGAAGCGCCGTTGCGGACACCTCCTGATCATTGGCGGGAAATGATTGTGGAAGCGCGGGAGGCGCGCGGGGGCTGACATACGGGGTCTCGCGCGGCGCGGAGGGTAATGCGTGTCAACTCCTCGCGCGCCCCTTTTTTTCCCCGCCGATGCCTGAATGACGGTTATTAATCACAGGCTTCGCGCCGCGGCTTCTGTCAGGGTTTTTTTCCAGAGGAATTTTGCGGTTCATTACGGTTCATTTGCGGCTCGTTACCGTAATTACCCGCGGCACCGGGAGGCTAATTAAAACAGAACGGGTCCGAGGCGAGAAGGCGTTTCCCCCCGGTGGAGCAGATCCCGGCCGGTTGGGAATTGTGTGTGTGTGTGTGTGTGTGTGTGTGTGTGTGTGAGAGAGAGAGCGAGAGAAACCTTGACGCATCCGACAGACATTCTTTATGAGAGGATCTGAGAGGAAATCAGCTCTTGGCGCCATAAATATAAATAACCCCACATATGATATAAACAGATCTAAATATGTAGAATCATCATTTGCATGACTTATTATAGAATTGGCGTGCTAGACATAAAAATACGTTTATATTTATGTTGTAAAATTAAATCGTACTCGCTTTATATCTCTTCTCCATATACATAAACATAATTTGATAGTTAGTATATATATATAAACTATATGTACTATCGCATGTACATTTTCACTTAGTACCAAAAATATTGCATATATAATTAGCATTTATTCTTTATTTATTTATATATATGTGTGTGTGTGCGCGTGCACATCAAGTAAGCTTTATTTCTATAGCGCTTTTACAATGCAGATCGTGGCAAAGCTGCTTAACATAAAAACCCAGGCAGGAAGCATATACACACGCAGTATATAGATTATATATGTATATTACATATATTATATATATATATGTATATATATATATATATATATATATATATATATATATATATATATATATATATGTAAATAGAATAATAAAATAATTCATTGCTGCAGTGATAGATAGATAGATAGATAGATAGATAGATAGATAGATAGATAGATAGATAGATAGATAGATAGATAGATAGATAGATGGATGGATGGATGGATGGATGGATGGATGGATGGATGGATGGATG
Source organism: Danio kyathit (assembly GCA_903798195.1). Taxonomy (NCBI): domain Eukaryota; kingdom Metazoa; phylum Chordata; class Actinopteri; order Cypriniformes; family Danionidae; genus Danio; species Danio kyathit. Next base: position 55,309,413 of record LR812541.1, read on the forward strand.
GATGGATGGATGTTCATCAGTCTTCCAGGAACAATGACCGCTCAGCTGCGCCCTCTTGTGCCGGAGCGCTGCAGTTACTGGCCTGTAATGTAAAGCGCTGTGTCTGCAGTTCTGCTGTTGTCCACTAGGTGTCAATGAGACATCACGCGTCTGAAAACCGTGATGAAGGTCATAAAGCAGTCAAACAGTGATTTCACAGCTCAGACGGAGAGCATTCAGCAGTGTGTGTGTGTGTGTGTGTGTGTGTGTGAGAGAGAGAAACAGCTGTTCTCACTTCTCTGTGTATTCTGAAGGCCTCAGTATCTGCAGCACAGACTGAATATGCAAGTAAAGGAAATCTTGAAGCTGAAAACTTGACTAATGTTTAAACTCTTTTTATTGATATGTCCTTTTTAAGGCATATTCTTCAGGACAGTGTGTGTTTAAATGGATAAGCTTTGGTTACACACTCTGTAGCCTGTGACACACACATACACACAAACAAGAGTAAATATGATTCATAATTAATACAAAATAATATAAAGTCTGTGTGACCGTTGAAGTTCGTGCAAGTTAATCCACGTGGGGAAAATGTGTTAGTGATCTTCAGTCTGTGTCCACAGCTCTTGTCATTCATATTTAGATCAGGAAACACATTAAATGACTCTGTTGATCAGTTTGGCCCCAGAATACTCTTCAGTAATCGAGTGCTGCATTCACACATTTAACACGCACAATCACACTAGCATCCCTTGTTCTCTAATATATGTTCAGTACTCAGATCAGTGCGACATGATGAATATCTTACACTGACCATGAACATTACTTCACCATGAGCTGACATTATTGATACTGTCTGTATCTGTCTGTCTGTGTTCCATCTGTCCATCCATCCGCATCTGTCTATCCATCTATCTATCTATCTATCTATCTATCTATCTATCTATCTATCTATCTATCTATCTATCTATCTATCTATCTATCTATCTATCTATCTATCTATCTATCTATCTATCTATCTATCTATCTATCTATCCATTAGTCCGTCCATCCATCCATCTATCTATTTATCCGTCTGTCTATCATCTATCCATCCATCCATCCATCCATCCATCTATCTATTCGTCCGTCCATCCATCCATCCATCCATCCATCCATCCATCCATCCATCCGTCTATCTATCTATCTATCTATCTATCTATCTATCTATCTATCTATCTATCTATCTATCTATCTATCTATCTATCTATCTATCTATCTATCTATCTATCTATCTATCTATCTATCTATCTATCTATCTATCCATTCGTCCGTCCATCCATCCATCTCTCCGTCTATCTCTCCATCCATCCATCTATCTATTTATCTGTCTATCTATCCGTCTATCCATCTATCTATTCATCCATCCATCCATCCATCCATCTATCTATTCGTCCGTCCATCCATCCATCTATCTATCTATCTATCTATCTATCTATCTATCTATCTATCTATCTATCTATCTATCTATCTATCTATCTATCTATCTATCTATCTATCTATCTATCTATCTATCTATCTATCTATCTATCCATTCGTCCGTCCATCCATCCATCTCTCCGTCTATCTCTCCATCCATCCATCTATCTATTTATCTGTCTATCTATCCGTCTATCCATCTATCTATTCATCCATCCATCCATCCATCTATCTATTCGTCCGTCCATCCATCCATCTATCTATCTATCTATCTATCTATCTATCTATCTATCTATCTATCTATCTATCTATCTATCTATCTATCTATCTATCTATCTATCTATCTATCTATCTATCTATCTATCTATCTATCTATCTATCTATCTATCTATCCATCCATCCATCTATCAGTATATACACACATACACACACTACCAGTTGAAAGGAATCAGTAATATTTGTGAATGTGATTTCTGCTCATCACGGCTGTTTATTTGATCTGAAATACAGTAAAGACTGTTAAATATTATAAAACTGTAAATAACTGATTTCTTATTGAGCAGACAGGAAGTGCATTTTCAGATTTCCATTAAAGATTACAAGTGTTCTCGTAATGACATGCACAGATGAATCCTTCAGCACAAAACTAGCAGTGTGAGCTAACAACATCAACATGGCGTGTTCTGCTTTCACCTGAGCTTTAGTTTAAAACCAACTTCAGTGTGGTGATGAGCTCAGGATCAGTGTGTCTGTGTGTGAACACACTCCTCCACCCTCCACCGCTGTGTGTTTATAATCGTGTTTGTGTGTTTTGGCTGTTTTGACACAATCATGTTTCTGTCTGCTTTTCACCAGAACACACACACACTTAAACACGCACACACACATTATAAACACACACTTACACACACACACTTACTTTCAAATTGAAATGAAAGAAATGCTATAATTACCAGCACAGGATGTAGCTGGAGGAAATGTACAGGTTCCCGGCAAACTTTACAAGCTCCTAGAGTAATTATAGTGTGTGTGTGTGAGTGTGTGTGCGAGAGAGAGATGAGTGTGTTTGTCTGTGTGTGTGTGTGCATCTGAAAGAGAGTGTGCGTATGAGAGTGTGTGTGTCTCTGTCTGTATCTGTGTGTATGTTTTGTGTGTGTGTTTGTGTGTGTGTCTGTGTGTGACAGACAGACTGTGTTTGAGTCTGTCTGTCTGTGTCTGTGTGTGTCAGAGTGTGTGTTTGTGTCTGTGTGTGTCAGAGAAAAGGAGAGTGTATGTGCTTGTGAGACAGAGTGTGTTTGAGTCTGTGTGTTTGACTGAAACGGAAAGTGAGTGTGTGTTTGTGTCAGAGAGAAAGAGTGTGTGTGCATGTGTGTGTCTGTTCATGTGTGCGGGCGTATGAGAGAGAGAGAGAGAGAGAGAGAGAGAGTGTGTGTGTGTGTGTGTGTGTGTGTGTGTGTGTGTGTGTCCAAGCTTTTGAGAGAGAGAAAGAGTGTGCGTGTGTGTGTCCCACAGACCTGCCCTTGCTGGTGTTCTTATGCGTTTCCCTGGAGAACAAACACACACACACACGGCTACACACACACGCACGCGCAGATCAGATATATTTAAGCAGGCTGTGCTCTTCATAAACACCAGTTCCTCAGTGGAAACTT
>LR812541.1:55350562-55358062 GCA_903798195.1 Danio kyathit
ACACAACAATAGAAGTGCCCTTTCAGCCATTTGCAGTAAACCTCAAAAACGAATAATAATAATTATAATGCTTTTTATATTTATCTAGACAATACTATATATTTTTTTCAATTTTAATCCTTTAATTATTCATATTTAAAGATATCTGTGGTGCTGCTGCGCATCCCTGTGTGTGTAATAAGCAATGTGTACGTGTGTTTTGGACTCGCATAGGTAAATAACATTAACACGCTCTTTAAATAACAAATAAAACTCTGCACCATTGACTTTGATGTGTGTGCTGCTGCGCATCACTGTGTGTGTAATAAGCAATGTGTATAATCTGATTAGGCCCGAAATCTGTCCTGTTAAAAGAATAGTTCACACAAAACCGGCAACTGCTGCTTACAAAAACACATTTTAGAAACATCCGGAGCTTTTGGAAGCAGCAGGACTGTGGGTGCACGAGCATCACTTTTTGTCCAGTCTATTTGAGCGCGCATGCATTTTAAAACAGCCGTGCACATCACATCACCTGTGCGCGTGAGTGATCATCCTCTCATTTGGTATTCACCTGCTTTCTCTTTGCTCGCGCAAATGCTATTTTCGTCGGTCATGCTGCTTCTCGGTTCAAAGATGACATTTGCACACATATTGGGCCATCTCTATTGTCAAACCCTGCTTTTAAGATAACTATACATTAAAAATGATCTTCAACCAGCCACAGTAGCTAGTGAGAGTGTCTGTCTAACCCGCCACGGCTGAAATCATTTGGCGGGTGTTAATGTAAAGCTTTGTATATATATATATATATATATATATATATATATATATATATATATATATAATATATATATATATATATATATATATATATATTAAATTTGAATCCTTTAATTATTCATATTTAAAGATATCTGTGTGCTGCTGCGCATCCCTGTGTGTGTAATAAGCAATGCGTACGTGTGTTTTGGACTCGTATAGGTGCATAACATTAACACGCTCTTTAAATAACAAACAAAACTCTGCACCATTGACTTTAGAGCAGCTTTTAGTTGGTCAAACTTTCTGTCTATTTCAGTTGCCTCAAAATAGCAATGCAAGAACAATGTGCCTTAACACACCTCGTTTTCAGATCAACACACACATGAGAGAACAAATGAAAATGAACAACGTGGCATTAACATGAAAATGATAACTGAGCCAGGCTGAAACTAACAAAAAAAAAACACTTGCATTTGTAAAAGACGCCATTTGACTTTTATTTAAATCAAGGTGGCCTTCTGCGTCATCATTGGTCCACGTGTTGTGATTGACAGCTGCTCCTCTAGCCAATCAGATGAAGGCGGAGTTGACTGACTCCAATGCGTCATTTAATGATCTAAGCGCAAATGATCTTTCGCTACATGATCTTGTTGGTTTTATTTTTTTATTTTTGTGCATTATTATTTTGACGCATGTTTTAAGTTTTTTGATTGGCGCTTATTATTTGTTTCATGAGCACAATATTTCTGGCAGAAATTTGATATCATAGTCTCATAATACTGTGAAAAATGTCGTCGCTCTGTTAAACATTACTTGGGAAATATTTGAGATTGGAGTGTTTTCAGCACTGAATGTGAGGCGTGTGTGTGTGTTTCTGTGTTGTTCATCTGTTTTTTCTCAGTTGACCAGCGCCCATGTTTCAGGTGTAATCTCCGTCATGTCAAACTCTCGCATGGCAAACGTCACGTCGCGCCACTTTCTGAAGTAATGCTGCTTTCCAGTGACCAAATTCTGCACCACGAAACTCTCGATCTTCAGCAGCGGCAGATCCTGAAATCACAACACAACGACACATCTGTTTATTATCATTAAATACGGTGGCCACACTGTGAGCCTCGGACACCACTGTTTCCTTGTTTTCATGTAAGTCCCACGAGTGTAAAACCCTGGTGGACAACGGGCCAATCAGAAGACAAAACAAACAGTGACGAGACTCACGAGCCACGCCCTCCACATTTGCATGTATGCCTAATTTGGGTCATTCATCCGGACCAGACGAACAGCCATGTCATCAAGCTCTGAGATCACTGATATGCACACCTCATGCTGCGTTTGATAAGCAACAACATTTTCTAGTGTGACAACATTGATAATTATGCAATTATAAAATAATTATTTACTTAATTATTTTAGGTGTATATTTCACCTTCTGTGTATGTGGGACTTGTTTTTTTAAAACGCGAGCGCCAAATTGTTCACTGTGCATTACTAAACAACGACAGCACGAGGAATGTTCAAAATGGCCTCAGGACACAAAATGGAAGATTTACAGATTACACATTCATCTCCACTCTGAAGAGGCGTAACGTGTTTAGTTGCAGTTTTTGTTATTTTTATCGTGTTTATTGTGAAATTTGATGCGTATGTTTCAACAAGCACGTGTAGATGCTGAATCGTGGCAAATCACTCAGCTCAAATGTCATGCAGATGTTGATATTAATTCCTGGGTGTGTTTTCTGTGACTATAGCTTCAAAATACAACGTGACACATCTCTACCCCTCTCTTTTGTCAAGCTTAATTATAATTTGGCCTTTATCCACAACAGATCTGATGAGCAAAATAGGTTAACGCTACTCTGATTGGATTTATATTTGTCTGTGTTCAGCGTACATCATGCTGTATGTGTGTGTGTGTCTCTGTACGAGGCGAACGTCAGAGAGGAGCTCGTTAATATTCATGACATGAGCCATATATGGTCAATCATGGACCTTCTGATTCTAGAAGTATTTTATGGAGTAATAAATGACTTTAAAAAACCATTTCTGGAGCTTTTTTGAACTAACCAAAGTCATAAACCTGCTATGTGGATACCAGCGAACAATTTAACTTATTAAATTAATGCAGTACTGTACATGGCACCTTTAAGAAAACACATGCAATTACAAAAAACACCAGCAAATTAAGAAAAGATCCTCATCAGTTTGATAGCAAAGGTGTTGCAAATGCTCACAACACAAGCACTTTAAGAAAAAGGCTGCATTTTCTCACAACACATGTAAATAGCAGGGTACATAACGGAAATGTTTCAAGGGGACCCTAAAATATACAAAAGACGCTTTAGCATCCCCTTGAAACATTTCCAAATGAATATTTATGCAATAGTTAATATTCATTTTTTTCCACGAAATTGTTACTTATCTATACATATTTATTATATTTAATGCAGTTTTTCAAGTCAAAATAGAAACTGTTATTAAAACAAATGTGGATTGACAGGGTTTAACCACAAGAATATTAAAAATTATTATTAAAAATTTTAAATATTTAAAAACCCAGTTACGATCTGTTGAACGAATTATCAACAGATCAAAAATAATGGCATAAGCTTTGAGAAAAGCATTCATTAAAAAAAAAGTCCAGAAGAACAGCTATACCTGTAACTAAAACTTAAAACACACACACACACACACACACATTAATATGATTGTGTTTAACATAACTTTGATTATATATATATATATACAGTTGAAGTCAGAATTATTAGCCCCTGGAATTATTAGCCCCCGTTTATTTTTTCCCCAATTTCTGTTTAACAGAGAGCAGATTTCTTCAACACATTTCTAATCATAATAGTTTTAATAACTCGTCTCTAATAACTGATTTATTTTCTCTTTGTCATGAGGACAGTAAATAATATTAGACTAGATATTCTTCAAGACACTTCTATACAGCTTAAGGCAGGGGTGCTCTATCCTGTTCCTGGAGATCTACCTTCCTGCATAGTTCAGCTCCAACCCTGATCAAACACACCTGAACCAATTAATTAGGACCTGACATCACTTGATAATTACAGGCAGGTGTGTTTGATATGGGTTGCAACAGAAATCTGCAGGAAGGTAGATCTCCAGGAACAGGATTGAGCACCCCTGGCTTAAGGTGACATTTAAAGGCTTAACTAGGTTAATTAGGTTAACAAGGCAGGTTAGGGTAATTAGGCAAGTTATTGTATAATGATGGTTTGTTCTGTAGACTATCGAAAAAAAAATTAGCATAAAGGGGCTAATAATATTGACCTTAAAATGGTGTTTAAAAAATTTAATTAAAAAATGAAATAAAACAAATAAGACTTTCTCCAGAAGAAAAAATATTAGAGGAAATACTGTAAAAAATTCCTCTATCTGTTCAACATCTGGAAAATATTTGAAAAAGAAAAAAAATTTCAAAGGGGGCAAATAATTCTGACTTCAACTGTGTGTGTGTGTATATATATATATATATATATATATATATATATATATATATATATACACAGGGCCGTTGCTAGACATAAAGCTCTACTGGGGCACCCCCCACCCCTAAAAATATATATATATATATATATATATATATATATATATATATATATATATATATATATATATATATATATATATATATATATATATATATATAAATGCCAAATGATTAATAAATAAAAGTATTATTGTTATTGTACAATTATTATTCTAAATTACAGTAATTAATACTAAAAGTAACTGGAAAACTTCGTAAAGACAACTGGAGTGATGCTAAGATCATTTAAGAAATCTTTTGCATGAATAATAATTTCATTTGAATGACATTCTACAGACAATTCTATAGAATACAAAAAAGCATGTTTTAATTATCTGTTGTCTTAGACATGGCCGAGAATTAGGTTTATTAAGTCTTTACCTCCCTGACTCGTCATCCCTCCTTTTACTTCATACAAAAAATCTATCAGGAGGCATGCTTAGTAATCATGTTATTTAAACTTTAGTTTTGTCGACTTGCAAAACTCACTGCCTGTCGTCACCTCTGCATAAAAGGCTCTTACGCCGGTTTCACAACGCATGAGCATCGCGTGAGCAGCAAGTACTTTTTTCGGCGTGCATGTTAACAACCGGGACTCGCACCGGGAGAAGAGCAGCGCGTCAAGCAGGGTCCAGCAGGAGCGGTGTGTGAGGCACCAGAGGTGTGGTTTTTTGCGCACATGCAGAGATGCGTCAGTTTGCTTTTTGATTAAACTACATTGCTTTCACCAGCGTTGGTTGGGTTGCACATAGAGAATAACGTCGTTAATCCGCGATTACCAGTCTTAATAAATACACATTGCATATGAAGTAAATCATATCTCAACACGTTTACTGAGGCACTGCCGATTTTTACTGGGGCCCCAGTTAATTGGGTCTAGCGATGTCCCTGTGTATATATATGTATATGTATGTATGTATGTATGTATGTATGTATGTATATATGTGTGTGTGTGTGTGTGTGTGTATATATATATACACACACACACACACACACACACACACACACACACACACACACACACACACACATAATATTAATTACAATATAAAAACATAATAGAAAATATATAAAAAAATATTTTCTACAAATATTAAAAAATACACAAAAGTCCTCAACAGCATTAACAATAATAAAAAACACAATAAAATAAAGCGTAACAGCAGTGATCGGTGACCTGTATGGTGAGGTATGAGACGACGAGCCCCCAGTCGTATTTGCACTCTGCACACAGCATCTTCTCCTTCTTACTGAAGCCGCAGAAGTTGATGGGCTTTCTGTGAGGAACTCTGGAGCAGCGGGAGAACATGGAGCGGTCCACAACTATATGATGAGACTCCTGAAACACACACAAACAACACTCAGACTTACGCAGAATATTTCAACCATTTAAGGCCAGATTGAATCACGCAAACTCAGAAACCACACATGTGCCTGGACCTGGTTAATCGCTGCTTGCAGCTACATTTCTAATGAATGTAATAATGAAGGTGATACCTGCACGACTCGCAGGTCGTCACTCTGACACGCAAACATCTTGCACTTTGCGCAGAGGAGCTTGAAGCGGTCCTGTGTTTTGGGTTTATCAGGACTAGCACTGAGGAAATCTCTCCGCGCTTTATCTTCCTTCTGCAGTATGTCCACCTGAACACACACACACATACACACACACGCACATGGACACACCTGTTGAGTTTTCATGTTATATCAGGACTCTCCACAGCTGTATTGATGCATTCTGAAACATTCTGCACATTTTTAAAATACTTAATTCTGTGTGATTTATTCATTCATTCATTCATTCAATTTCTGATGCTTTCGTGGGGCCGGGAGGGAAGGGTCGCGGAGGGTAGCAGTCTTAGGAGAGAACCCCAGACTTCTCTCTCCACAAACACTTCCTCCAGCTTCTCCGGGAGGATCCCGAGGCATTCCCAGGCCAGCCAGGAGACATAGTCCCTCCAGCATGTCCTGGGTCTTCCCTGAGGCCTCCTCCCAGTGGTATATGCCTTGAACACCTCCCTAGGTAGGCGTCCAGGTGGCATCCGAAACAGATGCCCAAACAACCTCAGCTGACTTCTCTCGATGTGGAGGAGCAGCGGCTCTACTCCGAGGTCCTCCCGGGTGACGGAGCTCCTCACCTATCCATAAGAGTGCACCCTGCCACCCTGCGGAGGAGACTCATTTCAGCTGCTTGTATCCAAGATCTTGTCCTTTAGGTCATGACCCAAAGCTCAAGACCATAGGTGAGAGTAGGAATTGCAGATTGACCGGTAAATCGAGAGCTTTGCCTTTCAGCTCAGCTTCTTCTTTACCACAACTGACCGGTACATCGACCGCATTACTGCACCAATCCCCCTGTCAATCTCACGCTCCATCCTTCCCTCACTCGTGAACAAAACCTGAGATACTTGAACTCCTCCATCTGGGGTAAGGACTTTCCTCCAACCTGGAGATGGCAAACCACCTTTTTCCAGTGGAGCACCGAGATCTCGGACTTAGAGGTACTGATTCTCATCCCAGCCGCGTCACACTCTGCAGCAAACCCCCCCAGTGCATGCTGAAGCTCCATGTTAGATGAAGCTAACAGAACAACATCGTCTGCGAATAACAGAGATGAGATCATGAGTCCAACATGCACTGGAAACAAGTCTGACTTATTACCGGCAATGTGAACCAGACTCCTACTCTGTTCATACAGGGACGAGACGGCCCTTAACAGAGCGCCTCTGACCCCATACTCCCACAGCACCCTCCACAGAATGCCACGAGGGACACGGTCGAACGCCTTCTCCAAGTCCACAAAACACATGTGAACTGGTTGGGCTTACTCCCATGAACCCTGGAGCACCCTGGTGAGGGTATAGAGCTGGTTCAGTGTTCCACAGCCCGGATGAAAACCACATTGTTCCTCCTGGATCCTAGGTTCAACCATCGGCCGGATCCTCCTCTCCAGTACCCTGGCATGATTTATGAGCGGTTTTACTCATGAGGACCACAAATGTCCCGACAAAGTCATAAATTACTGGTATTGCTATACCTGTGGGGACATTTGGTCTTCATAATGTGATAAATACCCAGACCACACACACACACACACAATCAAAACACACACACTCACTGAAAATATTGACACTAAACACACAAACACAGATTTTGTGTTAATCCTGTTCCTGTTGAATGTCCTGCTCGATGTGCATGCTAAA
>LR812541.1:55363062-55365562 GCA_903798195.1 Danio kyathit
TACTGTGAACATTTCCTTGCTCTGTTAAACATCATTTGGGAAATATTTAAAAAAGAAAAAAAAATCAAACGGGGGCGAATAATTCTGCCTTCAGCTGTATATATGTGTGTGTGTATCTATACCTGTGTGTGTATGTGTAGATATCTATTTGTTTATGTGTGGGTGTTTCTGTGCGTGTGTGTTTGTTTGTCTGTGTGTGTGTGTGTGTGTGTCTGTGTGTGAAATTCCCACCTGAACCAGTAAAGTTGGATTTCCGGCCTTTTCCAATCAGAACTCCAGGTTTGAGGAACTTCAGAGTATCAGTGTCATCAATCCATTTCTTCATGGCCTGATGATGAGCACACACACACACGCACACGCACACGCACACACACACACACACACACACACACACCCACACGCACACGCGCACACGCACACGCACACGCACACGCACACGCACACACACACACACACACACACACGCACGCACGCACGCACACACACACACACACACACACACATTACATAGAATTCCATTGTTTTTCTGTCAGGTAATGATAGTGTGTGTGGTGTGGCCTAACCCTAACCCTAACCTTAACCAACAACTCATCACATCATCAGATACTAATAAAAACATCTGGATGATTAATAAGAGCTTTTAACTGGTGAGGATTAATGAAATGTCAACACTAGTTTGTTGTTTTGATATCTCTCTATATATAGTTGAAGTCAGCATTATTCGCCCCCCTGTATTTTCCCTAATTTCTGTTTAACAGAAAGATTTAATTTTTCAACACATTTCTAATCACAATAGTTTTAATAACTCATCTCTAGTAACTGATTTATTTTCTTTTGGTCATGATGACAGTAAACAATATTAGACTAGATATTCTTCAAGACCTAAAGTGACATTTAAAGGCTTAACTAGGTTAATGAGGGTAAAGTTAGGGTAATTAGGCAAGTTATTGTATAACAGTGGTTTGTTCTGGAGACAATCCAAAACTAATATTGCTGAAGGGGGCTAATAATATTGACCTTAAAATGGTTTAAAACTATTAAAAACTGCTTTTATTCTAGCCGAAATAAAACAAATAAGACTTTCTCCAGAAGAAAAAATATTATCAGACATACTGTGAACATTTCCTGAATCTGTTAAACATCATTTAGGAAATATTTGAAGAATAAATATAGTATATTCCATGATCAGTGATGTGCTGTTTTACATGTAAAGCTTTTTGTTTGCTGCTATTTTGAAGTAGTTTGTTGTGTTTGAACATGTGTGTATGCTGCTTATTAGTGTTTATTAGTTATAGTGTAGTTAAACCGTTAAGTTATTTAGTATATAAGAATATAAGTATATAAGTATAAGTATATAAGAATATAAATATAAGAATAAGTATATAATAAACTACAAAACAGAGACGTTTACTCTGCGTCTGGCTCAAATAATGTGTATTTTATTTAAAGACACAAACAAGTTACCGTTTAAAGTACCAGTAATGCCTGTTAGAAGTGTACACACACATTTGAGCTAAAAAGTAAGAAATAAATAACCTGTACATTCAATAAACAATAAAATAAGTATTATTCACCATCCTTTTAAGTTTTAATTCATTTTTATTTCCCCCAATTTCTAACTAATTAATAATATTAAAAACACTGTTATTTTACAGACTTTTCCTAGATTATTATGATCAAATCCGTTCGTAATTAACTAGGAGAAGTCTGTAAAATAACAGTGTTTCTCTGTAAACATTTTAATGAAAATATCTGTAGATTTATTATTTTTGCACTTTATTTCAACAAAGACATTTTACCGTAATTTTCTGGTTTTTGTTTGGCAGTCGTAGCCGCCAGTCATTTGACCTTTTTTTTTACAATATATATATATATTTTTTTTTTACAGTGCAAGTAATTACAATTTATTACTTTAATTTAACGAAAAAACACTGAATAATACGGCATTTTTATTGTATAAAACAGACAAATTGCTGTAATTTGTCATTATATAGTACATAAAATAACAGTCAATCTGTTAATTTACAGATATTGTTTGTAATTTTTACGGACTTTTGAATATAATTTAAAATAACAGAAGGAATAGTGTATAAATAATAGTGTCATTTCCCTGTATAAAAAACTAAATGTCAGTAATTTGTCTTTAATGATAAAGTACCTAAAATGAAAGTCAAACTGCTAATTTAGAGAGATTGTTTGTCATTTGACTGAGTTTTGAGTATAATTTGAAATGACAAAAAATTACTGTAAAAAATGTAGAGATATTTTCTGTAAAATTAGTTTTTTTTACAGTGTGTATAGCAGTGGTTTGTTCTGGAGACAATCCAAAACTAATATTGCTGAAGGGGCTAATAATATTGACCCTAAAATGGTTTTAAAACAATTAAAAACTGCTTTTATTCTAGCCGAAATAAAACAAATAAGACTTTCTCCAGAAGAAAAAATATTAGAGGAAATACTGTGACAAATTCCTGAATCTGTTCAACATCATTTGGGAAAT